>PVJC01019180.1:17832-30602 GCA_004026665.1 Murina feae
CATCCTAAACAAAACTCAGATCCACAAGGAACACACTCGGGGCAGATGCAGTGAGCACAAAAGCCCCACTGAAACAACTCTTGCCCCATAAGGGTGTCTCCAGCACAGAAGTTCTCCCACTGTAGACACAGCTGACTCTCATAACCAAGTGGCTTAGAGGTTAATTCCTCTCAGTGATCACCTAACTCAGAAAGGGAAGAAGCCAAAATGCAGAGACAAAGAAACAGGTCACAAATGACAGAAATGGAGGAAAGAAAACGACAGGATATAGAGTTCAAAACCATGGTTATTAGGTTTTTCAAGAATTTTCTAGAGACTGTCAATAAATTTAGTGAGACATTCAATAAATCTAATGAGACCCTCAAGGATATGATAAAGGACCAACTAGAAATTAAGCATACACTGATTGAAATAAAGAATGATATACAGAGATCCAACAGCAGATGAGAGGATCGCAAGAAACAAGTCAAGGATGTGAAACATGAAGAAGCAAAACCCACCCAGCCGGAAAAGCAAAAAGAAAAAAAGAAAAAAGAAAAAGAATCAAAAAGTATGAAGATAGTGTAAGGAGTCTCTGGGACAACTTCAAGCGTACCAACATCAGAATTATAGGGGTGCCAGAAGAAGAGAAAGACCAAGAGATTGAAAACCTATTTGAAGAAATAATGACAGAAAACTTCCCCCACCTGGTGAAAAAAATAGACTTCCAAGTCCAGGAGGCACAGAGAACCCCAATCAAAAGGAACCGAAGGAGGACCACACCAAGACATATCATAATTAAAATGCCAAGAGCAAAAGACAAGGAGAGAATCTTAAAAGCTGCAAGAGAAAAAAAGTTAGTTACATACAAGGGGGCACCCATACGACTGTCAGCTGATTTCTCAACAGAAACTTTGCAGGCCAGAAGGGAGTGGCAAGAAATATTCAAAGTGATGAACAGCAAGAACCTACAAGCAAGATTACTTTACCCAACAAAGCTATCATTCAGAATTGAAGGTCAGACAAAGAGCTTCACAGACAAGAAAAAGCTAAAGGAGTTCATCACCACCCAAAAAGTATTGTATGAAATGCTGAAAGGTATCCTTTGAGAAGAGGAAGAAGAAGAAATAGTAAAGATAAAAATTATGAACAACAAATACATATCTATCAACAAGTAAACCTAAAAATCAAGTGAATAAAAAAGTCTGATGCACAGAATAAACTGGTGAATAGAATAGAATCAGGGGCATAGAAAGGGAGTGGAAGGACAATTCACAGAGGGAAAGGGGTGTTGGGGGTATGGAAAGAGACTGGATAAAAATCGTACACCTATGGATGAGGACAATGGAGGGTGCTAAGGGCAGAGGAGGGCAGCTATGGGGAGGAAAAAGAGAAACAACTGTAATAATATGAACAATAAAGATTAAAAATAAAAATTAAAAATAAAATAAAATAAAAACTCTAGCATGGCCAATGGGAAATAAGATCAACTAAAAGCAGGAAGAGTTTTATAGTTTGTTAATTAAATTAGTGAAACTAGACAGCTTCTTAACAAGTACTTAATAAAGTGGATACAGCCCGGCCCACATGGCTCAGTGGTTGAACATCGACCTATGAATCAGAAGGACACATGTCTGGGTTGCAGGCTTGATCCCCAGTGTGAGATGTGCTAGAGGCAGCTGATCAATGATTCTCTTTCACCATTGATGTTTCTATCTCTCTCTACCCCTTCCTTCTTCTCTAAAATGAATAAAAATATATTTTTGTATTTTTCAAAGAAGGTTTCCATTTCACCTAAGTTGTAGACTTTATTGACACAAATTTGTTCATATTCTCTTGTTAGCCATTTAAAAATCTGTAGAAACTTCAGTGATAGCTATACGCTTAGTAAAGTGATATGTGGTTCTCTTTTTAAAAAATCAATTTAGCTAGGCTTATAAAATATAATAGCACCATTAAACACACTTGCCTGACACACTGTATGAGCTAAAAAAACTAAATCTAATACTTCTATTTAAACCTTCACAAGGGTAAAAAGAACAGAAGAGTCATAGTTGATTGGGCATTTAGGAGCAATATCACAAAAACAGCAATAAAGTAAAATACCATATATACCTTTGAAAAAGTTAAAAATTTAAATTTTTTTTTTTTTGGTCTATGCCTCCTTATCTATATTCTGCTTTCCAGGAAAAATGAAACAAAATATAATGCTAGTGGATAACACAGCATGACAACCAATTTGCTAATGTCAATACTCAATACAAATATTGACATAATATGTAAATAAAATGCACATAGATTCTGATGTGGAGCCTCCATGCCATTCAGTTCATTCCTGTCTTCCAGGCAATTTCTCAAGTGACAAAAACCTCTATTTCATTAAAAAATTTGGAGGATGTTCTGGTGACTACAAATTATTACTTTATTTACAAGTTACTATTTCAACCAAAATACCAAGTTTATGATAAACTGACTGACAACCCCAATATTTTTCAAAAGTATTAGTAAAGGAGTATGAGATTCATTTCTGTGCTGCTCTATATCCTGATTCATTACTGAAGGGGAAAAAATAGACATACCTCACTCACCTTTTCATAATTTTTCAAATATACTACTCATCCTTGCTCCCAACCATAAAGTTCCCAGAGTAACCGCTAATTTCTCTTTTTTTAAATTGATTGATTGATTTTAGAAAGAAAGAGAGACAGAGACACAATGATTTGTTGTTCTACTTATTTATGAATTTATTGATTGCTTCTTGCATGTGCCCTGAGCAGGGATTGAACCAACAATCTTCGTTTCTTGGGACGAGGGGACAACATTCTAACCAATTAAGCTACCGGGTCAGGGTCCAAGTAAAGATGCACAACTGAGAGGGAAGAAAGGTGTGGATGAGCTCCAGACAGGACCCACTGCTAATTTCTCAAATATGCATCTAATCTAATAAAAGCGTAATATTAAAATTAACCGTCTCTTTGGGACGCCTAAGCCACGCCCACCAGCTATTCAGAGCGGCTGTATGCAAATTAACCCAGCCAAGATGGAGGCTGGCAGTCACGGAGCTGAGTAAACAGGCAGCTTCCATTGCAGCAGGAGTGAAACTGTGGCCCGCCTGGGCTTCTCTCCACTCCAGGCAACAACATATTTGCAACAATGTCTCAATGATAGAAGCCTCGGGAGCAGAAGCAAACAGCAGGCTGGGCCTGACTACTAAGGGAAACGTTTCATTATAGAAGTCACCAGCGGAAGCAGAGAGGAGGTTTTGTTATCTGCCTAGGCCTCGGCTTAAAGGAACAGTGTATCAATTATAGAAGATAAACCCCAAAAACCTGCTTCCAGCCAGCCTTGCTGGGACATTGGGTCATTGGGAGCTGTGGGCAGCCTGAAAGGCTGAAAACACCCCTCAGCCCATCACCCACGCTGGCCACACCCCAATGGGATGAGGGACCCAACTGGAGGGCTTGGCTAGCCTGCAAACAGTCATTAGCCCCTCACCCAGGCTGGCCAGGTACCCAGTAGAGACCCAAAACCTGAAGGGGCTGTGGGCAGCCTGAAAGTCTGAAAATGCTCCTCAGCCTGTCACCCAGGCTGGCCACACCTCAATGGGGTGAGGGACCCCACTGGGGGGCTTGGCCAGCCTGCAAACAGCTATCAGCCCCTCACCCAGGCTGGCCAGGTACCTCATTAGGGACCCAAAACCTGAAGGGGCTGTGGGCAGCCTGAAAGTCTGAAAATGGCCCTCAGACCTGCACCCAGGCTTGCCACACCCCAGTGGGGTGAGGATTCACACTGGGGCTTGGCCAGCCTGCAAACAGCCATCAGCCCCTCACCCAGGCTGGTCAGGCACACCAGCAGGTGTACATCCCCAGAGGGGTCCCAGACTGCAATAGGGCACAGGTCGGGCTGAGGGACCTCCCGAGTGCACAAATTTTTGTGTACTGGGACCCTAGTTTTTTAACATAATTTGTTCTAATTTAAACCATTATGCAAAAACACAATTTTCATGTCCTAGATCAGCAACATTTTCATGTGAATTTAACAGAGTAACAGTTACTTGAGGTCAGCTATAAAATCCAATCCTTAAACATTTGCCTCGAAAAATGTACTATATAGTTTACACATGAAAATTAGGTATCATGAATTTTAAAGCTCTACCATTAAATCCTTGTAATTTTCAAAACAAGGTCTTCCCCAAATAAATGTTCCCAGCTTCTGGTAAAGAAGTCTAGGACTACCTGATATCCAAAATATTAAAAGGGAGACAGGAGTAGAAACAGAAGTACCGGAAAGCGGGCAGGGCACAATCTCTCACTGTATTTATAATTTTACTTTCTAGGCTGCTCTACTGGCTACTTAGCAGAACTGTCTTTCGAGATGCTTTAAAATGATGTGTCAGGCTGTACACAGCCCAAACCTATCGAACTAGAATCTTTGGGGACAAAGAACCAGATATGTACATTTTTATAAAATTCCACTAGTAATTAAAATGCATGGCCAGCCAGGTTGAGAAGAACTATGAAACAGGCAGGCTACTATTTAGGTTTAAACAAAATACCTTGATCTGCTGTCTTCGTAGCATGGCAAGTTCTCTCATGTCTCGGAATGGCTGTAGTAAATACTGATAGAGTTCGGTTGTGGCTTCTGCAAGGCTGCTGTAGGCTTCATCCTCCATCTGATACAAGTTCAGAAGCTCCACCATGCTCTCTGTATTCTTGTGCTTATCCAAGAGCTGTGGAACAATAAAGTTTTACTACAAAGAAATCTAATTATATATTTAAAAAAAAAAAAAGAAATCTGATTATAACAGCCTATAAATATTTGCTTTTTGCTTTCCATCGTGAGGACATGGGAACCCTGAAACACAGAAGCAAGAGGGAACAAAAAGCTCCAATTGCTTTTTATCCCTCATATCCATGCCTTAGGTGTATTCTTTAAGACTGCTGTCTGAATTATCCTTTTCAAACTATTTTACCATATTATTCCTGTTCTCTGTATTTTCTAGGACTCTATACTACTTATTTGTCTAGTTACCTCTTTAAAGCATGACTCAAAATCCAGAAACAATTAAAAGACTAATAAACTTTGCTATAAAATCTTTAAGCTGTATAAACAGGCATTAAAAAATAAAATCAAGAGACAAATGACAAAGGGAAATTATTTGTAACATAGACGATTTCCGTAGTCACACAACACATTAAAAACCAGTAAAGAATGGAATGGGTTCACAGAAATGACTTGAACAAATGAAGACTCACTCATGAGAATTGCAAAATAAATTATGAACTAAAACTTTCCATGGATAAGATAAAAAGGGTTTTGAAAATACCGTTTTGTGTGGAAAAGAAGATAAAAACAGAAAGCATTTTAAACAAAATGTACATTCTTTCTGACCCAGCAATTCCTCTTATAAAATTTATCCTATAGATATACTTTCACATCTGAGAAAAGATACACTATTTTCATAGCATGAGCAAAAGACCAGTGAAAAAAATAAAAAAAACCTGTGTATCAAAACAAATCCATTCAATGGAGTATTATTTAGCCCTTAAAAGAAACAGCCTAGCTCTAGCAGGTTTAACTCAGTGGACAGAGCATCGGCCTGCAGACCGAACAGTTCCGGGTTCAATCCCCGTCAAGGGCATGTACCTGGGTTGCAGGCTCCTCGCTGGCCCAGACCCTGATCAGTACTCATGCAGGAAGCAACCAATCGATGTGTTTCTCTCACATGGATGTTTCTCTCTGTCTCTCCCTCTCTTCGACTCTCCCTCTAAGAATCAATGGAAAAATATCCTCAGGTGAGGACTAAAAAGAGAAAAAGAAAAAAGAAATATAGCCTAAGAGAAAAAAAAAAGTATACTAGAGTATATAGTATATATGGGTTGTTTAAAATATAGAAAATATCAATGTCCTATATATATTTGTATATGTGACTGAATCTGAAATTACACAAGAAACTCTTATACCTCTGAGAAGGGGAACCACAGACAAGGAATGAGCATAGGAGGAGAGAAGATTTACATTTCAATTATACCTTTTTCCATCATGATCTATCAAGTGAATACCTTTTTTTGTGGGGGAAAGGTGTTTGTTTTTTAACTGAATAACCTTATGTAAGTTTCAAGTATACATTATTCCTTTTACTTATTTTGCCCCCCACCCTCTGGCAACTACCAATCTGTTGTGTTATCTATGAGTTTGTTTTTGTTCTTTTATTTCTTTATGTTTTATGTTCCACAAATGAAATCATACGTTTTTGTTCTTTTACATCTGATTTACTTCACTTTGCATCAATACCCTCAAGATACATCCACATTGTCAAAAACGGCAACATTGCATCTTTGTATGGCTGAGTAGTATTCCATTGTATATATATCTGACCTCATGCAGCTGAAAATATGTGTATAACTTAAGCAGACCCTCTGTATATGCAGATTCCCAAACTTAGACGGGAAATACTGTTTTCTACCTGTGGCTAGGTGAATCCCCAAATTTGAAACCCAGGTATGTGGAGGGCCATCAGTATATTTATTGGAAAAAATCCTTCTATAAGTGGACCATGCAATTCAAACCCAGTTGTTCAAGAGTAAACTGTATACACCGGAGGGAGGGAGGGAACGGTGATGGGGGTAGAGGGGAGGGGCAGCTGCAGTGACCAGCGGCAGCAGAGGGGCAATTGGGTGGCCTGCCTGGTTGCTTCCCACAGAGGGAGGCCAGACTGCAGCCTAAACCATTTGTAGGACATCCCTTGAAGACTCCTGGACTGTGAGAGGGTGCAGGCCTGGCTGAGGGACCCTCCTCCAGCACACAGATTTTCGTGCACCAGGCTTCTAGCTATAAATAAGGCTGCAGTGAACAAAGGGGTACATATATCTTTTCAAATTAGTGCTTTCACATTCTTCAGTTAAATACCCAGAAAGAGGAATTGTTAAATAACATAATAGTTCTATGCTTAATATTTTGAGGCACCTCCATACTGTTTTTCACAGTGGCTGCACCAATTTACAATCCCACCAACAGAGTTAGAGGGTTCCTTTTTCTCCTTGTTCTCTCCACTTGTTATTTCTAATCATTTTTATAATAGCCATTCTAATAGGTATGGGGTAATAACTAGTGGTTTTGATTTGCATTTCCCTAATAATTAGTGACGTAGAACATATCTTCATGTGCCTGTTGGCCAACTGTACATCTTAAGAAAAGTTTTACATTCTATCCCTTCTACACTTACCCACACACAAAGGTATTCTGGTTTACAAATACAACTTTTCTAAAAGATAAGGCATAAGAAATAAGAAAATACTACATACTTCTCTTTCTGTGCCCACCTATCTATTATTCTTAACTAGATAAATATTTGTGTTGAATCAGCTGTTAAGCTTCATTTGAAAAGTAGTATTATAAAAGGAATACCAGCGGTATGAATGATCAACTTATAATTACAGCACTTGTCTCAAGTCCCAGAAATTAATTCTAACTAGTAGCACAGGTATTTACTTTCAACACAGTTTTACCGCCTTAAGACTACAGCTATCAGAAACAAAATAACCAGATTAAGGAAGGACAGAACAAGAAAACTGTATTTAAAAAAAAACACCCACAATTATAGTCCTTACAATGAATTATAAACTATCTTTTTATAGTTTTAAAGGCAATAAGTCTCTCCTTAAAAATAAATGTACATTAACAGAAGCCCTTGATCTTTTATTCCACTTGAAAATGGAAAACATTCGAGGTTATTTTCTATGAAGTTTTAGGAATAGCAGAAATTAAAATAATGGGGGGTAGGGGATGGGAGAACCAAAATAGTAGCAACATTTCTCAATTGTAAAGTTTCCCAGAGTCATTTACAAGTGATCAAATGCCATGATTCAACAGTAAGACAATCCTCAGACACAAGGTTTCTTTGAGCTCTTCTTACAGAGACACTAAAGTAAATGTTAACACAACAAACCGTTTAGATATTATTTCCTGCCAAAACAAAATCAAGTCACTGTATGTTTATTAAGTCCTTGGTAGGACTCTACACAACTATGTGCAGTGAAAAAGACAGAAAATCAATTATTCTATTTAAATATTAACACATTTATATATTATTTCCCACATGCCTTTTATTCTCAAACAGAACAGTACTGTACTTTACAAAGCTATTATGCAGCAACTAAACTTAATACTCTTGCAGAGAAGCCCAAGGCATCTCACCTAACACTGCTAATTTATTAATTTGTCTTCTTTGCTATAAAGTTTCATGTTTTTCCAACATTAGCTTACCTTAAAACCAATTATAGCTTCAGTTGGCAACCTATTTTAAGTATCTGCAAATAATGCTTAAGTAAAGGAAATGCATTTTAAAACTTCAAAAGATCGAGTTTACTAATAAGCACCAGGCCTTTTTAGACTTTTAGACTCTAAACCATTTCCTATAATCCATGATAAAAGAATTTCAACTAGTAAAAGAACATAACAACTAATCTGTTAAATAACTATTTAATTTTCTATTTTGCTAACCCAAACTGATGAAATCCAGGAAATAAAACTTGAGCTGCTGACATTTCAGGTCATATAAACTACAAAATATGCACGGTATTATAGATAAGGCACATTAAAGAAAAAAGTAGAAAGCCCTAGCTGGGTTTGCTCAGTGGTTAGAGCAGCCCATGGACTGAAATGTCTAGGGTTCAATTCTGGCCAAGGCACCTACTATGGCTGCAGATCCGATCCCCAGTCCTAGCAGGGGCACGTGTGGGAGGCAACCTGTCAATGTGTCTGTCTTTTATTCCACTTGAAAATGGAAAACATTCAAGATAATTTTCTGTGAAGTTTTAGGAATAGCAGAACTATTAATGTTTAAAACACATCAATGTTTCTCTCTGTCTACCCTCCTTTCCATTCTCTCTAAAAATCAGTGGGAAAAAATATCCTCAGGTAAAGGTTAACAAACAAATAAACAAAGAGTAGAAAGAGAGTTGGATTATTTGGGATTAAGGATTAAACATCCTGAATTTAAATATAGAAAATGCAGATTGGCTAAATTTGAGAAGACACACTGATGGACATTAACTAAGTCAGAATGTGGATGGATTTGAATGAGAATACACCATGCCTGCAAAGGATGATTTCATAAGGGTTCAAGGATAACCAACATATTATAAAGTGAACAATAGAAATACAGAGTTAAGAAGGAACAGGGGCCTAAGAAAGTAAAGGTGGAATTATTCCTGTTCAAAAGCTGACACATCTCTCATGCAATTTTAGAAAGTTATTTTATTCTCTGGGTACCGTTTTTTTCCCCGCCTCCCTGATTTAATCCTGGTAAGTCTAGGCTCTTAACCTACCTACAAGATGTTAATTATTAATTCTTGAAACAGAAACAAAGCTCTGCTTATTGCAAAATGTCTCTAGGGCAAGGACCCACAACTTTTAACAGGCTCTTAAAGGAATCAGTGACAACAGACCCTATCTATTATAATTACTGCAACAGAGAAAACTGCAAAACCTCCCTGTGCCACTTACTACTTTCCCCAGTGCCATTCAACTTGGTTTCTAACGGAGTAACCAATTACAAATATAGGACAGGAAGACACCTACTGTGTTTAATCATGGAGTCCCCATCCAGTACCTTGCCAACCAGAGTTAGTTCAAGGGTAATTTCTCTGACATGATTATAGGACTGCTACTAATCCTTGAAAATCTTGGGAGTAATTTTTGAAGTCCTAGATATAAACTTTAGAAGCTAAACTCTCTTGTGCATAGTTTCATAGATTTCCTTCCATGTCTAATGTGTCAAACCCAAGACTGAATGCCTCATTTTTTTCTTAATTAGGAAGATGCTGAAGAAACAACATAATTCAAAAATAGTATCTTCACCATTACATTATTATCAAGATATGCAAATCATTATGAAAAGGGGTAACTCTGGACTAGCAAAGGAATAGCAATGAAACTCGATCTGTGGGCCTGGGATCTACATTAGGTCTACCTTAGACCTACCAGGTCTGTTTCCTCAACTGATTAGTAAAGACCAATGCCACACAAATTTTTCACATTCACAAAGTACTCTGCTCAACTCTTGTTATTGTTTTGTAAAACTGTTCAATCATTTTTATTTCCATGTTAATCACTGATTATTTGTTAATAACTATTAATTCTAAAATCCAATTTTAGAAAGTATAAGTGCCACTGACAATAAAGACTCATTCTGATACTTTAAAAATTGATTTTTCAGATCCTTTACTTCATATATAAGTGGTAAATTAGACTTCATTTTACTCCTGGAAAAATACATGATTTTAGTTAAAATGTTAGCTGCATGCAAACATCATGTACAGAAACCAACTTTAAAAAGCAGGTCAAAGAACATCTACTGAGCACCTACTGTGTAAAGAAGCACTGGAGGATTCGAGACAGGGGAAAAAAGACAATAAAACCCATCTTTGTCTCTTCGGGATTTAAAATGTATTTTAAAGAGCAGGAGGGGTTCCCATAAACAGAAAAACACAGGGCAGCACCTACCGATGATATGAGCCGAATGTAGCATAACACCTCTCTGATCTCTGAATTTCTGACAGAAATTCCTCTGGTTTCTGACAGTGGTCAGAAGCAGCTTCCTTCAGGATGACAATCTGACCTGGCCCAGGCAAGAATGGGAGAACGCAGACAAGCAAACAAAAGCAAGACATGGGGGAAGGAGGGTCCTGTACAACGGAGCATGGTATATGATGAATTCAGTGAACAATGGTGAAAAGAGCTTGGTTAGAATAATGAAAGGTTCATAGAGAAGAGAACGGGTAATACTGGCAGGCTAACTCAAATGATCCTGAATATTAGGAATTTGGACTCTGTCTACAGGAATGAAAGAGTTCATTGGTATTGGGGTGTGTGTGTGTGTATTTGGGAGCAAAGTATAGAACGTTTATATTTCAAGGAAGATGCTGGAAGAAAGCTAAAACTACTATAGCGATTAAACAGTGAGGGATTAAGCTAAAATGGATTTAGGAATGACATGGGAAAGCAGTAATTAATGCTGAGTGCGATTCCACAGTTCTTCAGTTCTAAAATTTATACTTAACATTTCTAAATTGGTATGCATTTACAAATCAATGTGTACATATAACAATGTTGCTTTGCCTACATTGAAAAAACTGTCCCAAATTGATCATGTGTCATAATCAGAACCAACAAACACTGGATTTGGAAAAAACTGAACAATTCTGAGAATTAATGGGAGTGAAGCATTTCCAGGGAAATAGCAAAGACTCAGATTAAAAACAGCTGCACTAGATAGAGCCACAGACCAAGTCAGGGATGGCAGATGGAGAATACGCTCTGGCCTAGCCACTGTGGCTCAGTGGCTGAGTGTCAACCTATGAACTAGGAGGTGACGATTCAATTCCCTCAATTGTCGGTCAGGGAATAAAAATCAATAAATTATAAAACTTCAAGAACTTATAAAAATTCAAAAACTTTATCTTCAAAAGTAAAAACCATGACTTATGGCACCACAATAATGAGCTGTAATCCTCCCTCTACCAATTTATTTCATTATATTTTCCAAGATTGCTACTTGACCCTAAAGGTTCTTGACCTAGGTCATGTGCCCTGACCAAAAATTGAGGGAATCGAACGGTCACCTTTACGGTGAATATATCCAGCCCTGCTATACTTTTCAAGTCATGAAGCTAGAAAAAGGGTTTAGGATTATTTCCAGAAAAAAAAATTGTAATTACAGTGCTGTTCTTTCTAACGACTGGAGTAAACGGCACGTATTTCATAGCAATGGCTTCACATTTCAGAAAGTGAACATTATGAGATTGGTTCAGTTAGCCAGATTATATATTGTATATATTATATATACAATTTAAAGGTGAGATAAAGCAAAATCTACATTAACCATCTAGACCTCATACCCCAAAACACTGTAATCAGAACACTTACAAAATCCAATACTTTATCTGTTGAATAAAATTAATTACATTGTTTATAATAAAGAAAACACTAAAAGTATACCCAATTGTCTAAAACCAGATTAATTTTCCACTCCTTCCCAACCAAACATGAATGGTAATTTTCAAATAAATTAACTTATTTTTAAAATATTAGCATATGCAAATACCTAAATTTTCTAAATAAGAAATAAAATTCTGAATTCTTTGAAAGGAATCTAAACTAATAAATGCGAAATATTAAAATTAACCGTTTCTCCGAGACAGGGTAAGCCACGCCCACCAGCCAATCAGAGCAGCTGTATGCAAATTAGCCCAGCCAACATGGCGGCCGCCACTCCCGGACCTGAGGAAACAGCCCTTTCCATTGCGGCAGGAGCGAAAGTGAAGCTGCGCCCCTCAGCTCAGCTCCGATTAAACTGCCTCTAGCGAAACACAGCTTTTTGAAACATTGTAACAATCATAGATCCTCCGGAGCTGAAGGAAAGAGCAGCTCCGGCCTAACCAGTAAAAGTAACAATTGTTTCATTATAGACTCTGCAAGGTGAGGCAGAGGAGGCTTCCTTAGTAGTTAGAAGGCCGCCTTAAAGGAACAGTGTATCAATTACCCCAGGCCTTCAAGGAACAGTATCAATTGTAGGAGAAAAAACTCCAGAACCTGTGTCCAGCCAGCCTTGCTGGGACGTTGGGCAATGGGAGCTGTGGGCAGCCTTAAAGCCCCTCACCCAGGCTGGTCAGGCACGCCAGCAGGTGGACATCCCCCGAGGGGTCCCAGACTGCGAGAGGGCACAGGCCGGGCTGAGGGACCTCCCGAGTGCACAGAGCGGCTGCAGGGCGGGACAGCGCAGGACCCAG
>PVJC01019181.1:0-30505 GCA_004026665.1 Murina feae
TGCAAGCAACACTGAGAGAAACCCGTTTTGGATTTCCTCCCGGTGCTAGTCAGTCCCCCTTCTCTGGGTGTCTGTGGGACCTCAGAAACTCGCCTGGAACTGGAGTTCAGAGCCGCTGGGAGCTTGTGGCTCTCTCCGTTTTGGAAAAGAACCGCGACCTCCGGTACCAGCCCTTCCCCGAGCCTGTGCGCGCGCCTCCATACCTCTGTACTTTGCTTCCGCCACTCCTCTGAGTCTCAGACTCTTCTCTAGTTGTAGGATTTTCACTCAGCCAACCTTCCTGTGGGTGCGAGTGGTGTCCGTGTGTTCTTTTCGAGGTTTTTCTGAAATAGTTGTTCACGGCTGCATTTATGGTGTCTACCCTATGCCGCCATCTTGTTTCCTCTAGGCTCTTTTTAAAAAATATATATATTTTATTGATTGTTTACAGAGAGGCAGGGAGAGAGATAGAGAGTGAGAAACATTGATGAGAGAGAAACATCGATCAGCTGCCTCCTGCACACCCCCTACTGGGGATGTGCCTGCAACCAAGATACATGTCCTTGACCAGAATCGAACCTGGGACCTTTCAGTCTGCAGGCCGATGCTCTATCCACTGAGCCAAACCGGTTAGGGCTAAGCATCTTTTCATATGTCTTTTGGCCATGAGTATGTCCACCCTGGAAAAGTGTCTACTCAGGCCCTTTGATCATTTTTTAATTAGATTGTATGTTCTTGCCTCCTTTGACAATATTAATTAACCATAAAGGTGTGGGCTGATTTCTGGGCTCTCTATTCTGTTCCATTGATCTATATGTCTGTGTTAATGCCAGTAACATGCTGTTTTGATTACTATGGCCTTGTACTATAGTTTGATATCAGATAGCATGATACCTTTAACTTTGCTATTCTTTCTCAATTGCTAAGGCATTTGGGGTCTTTTGTGATTTCATTTACATTCTTGAAAATTTGTGACAATTCTGTGAAATACACCATTGGGATATTGATAAGGATTGCATTGAATCAATATATTGCTTTGGGTAGTATGGACATTTTAATGGTGTTAATTTTTCCTATCCATGAACATGCTAAATGCTACCACTTCTTTTCTTTCTCCAGTGTCTTGTAATTTTCTAAGTATAAATTTTTTACTTTCTTGGTCAAATTTGTTCATAGGTATTACTTTTTTATGCAATTACAGATAGGATTTTCTTAATTTCCCTTTCTTATAGTTCAATAGAGACCTGGTGCATGAAATTTGTGTACTCGGGAGGGGGGGGGTGTCCCTTAGCCTGACCTGTGCCCTCTTGCAGTCTGGGACCCCTTGGGGGATGTCCACCTGCTGGCTTAGGCCCGCTCCCTGTAAGCCAGCAGTTGGACATTCCTCTCATAGTCTAGGACCCCTCGCTCCTTACTGCCTATCTGCTCACTGCTCCTTACCACTTGGCTCACTGCTCCTTAGCACTGCCATGGAGGTGGGAGAAGCTCCCACCACTGCCGCTGCACTCACTGGCCATGAGCCTGGCTTCTGGTGGAGTGGCACCCCACCCTGTGGGAGCACACTGCCCACCAGGGGCAGCTCCTGTGTTGAACATCCGCCCCCTGGTGGTCAGTGTGTATCATAGCAACCAGTTCTTGTTCCTCCGTAAGGGTCACTTAAGCTTTTATTATATCCTATGTAATAAAAGGATAATATGCAAATTGATCCTAACTGCAGAACGACCAGAATGACAGCTTGACCAGTCACTATGAGGCTCACTGACCACCTCTCAGTCCCTTTCCTGGCCAGTAGGTTCCGATCACCTAATGGTGAACAGGGAAGCAGGGGTGGGTGGTGGGGGATGTGGGTGGCACCAGGCCAAGGCCCCCGCCCTGCCAGTTGCCCCCCACACAGGGGGAAACCTGTGGCAGGGGTGGGGCTGGGAAGCGGATGGGAATGGCCAATCTCCTGGTCCCTTCCCCCAGCCGTCAGGTTCTAATCACCCAATGGTGTATGGGGAACCTGGGGTGGGTGGCAGGGGAGAGGGGATGGCTGCGGGCAGCTGGGAGGGATGGCCCTGATTGCAGGCTAGACCTAGGAACCATACTTGTACATGAATTTTGTGTGCCAGGCCTCTAGTAGATTATAAAAATGCACCTGATTTATGAATATTTATTTTGTATCTGCTACTTCACTGAATTCATTTATCCGTTTTAGTAATTTTTTTGGTAGAATCTTTAGGTTTCTCTCTATACAGCATAATGTCATCTGCAAATAATTAGTTTTACTTCTTCCTTTCCAATTTGGATGCCTTCTATTTCTTCTTCTTATTTGATTATTGTGACTAGAACTTTCACTATGTTGAACAAGAGTGGTGAAAGCAGACATCCATCTTGTTCCTGATCTTAAGGGAAACACTTTTAGTTTTTGCTCATTAAGTATGACTGGGTTTGTCATATATGGCTTTATTATGTTGAGGTATGTTCCCTCTATTCCCCTTTGCTAAGAGATTTTATCATGAATGTGTGCTGGATTTTATGATTTTGTTTATGTGATGTATCAAATTTATTGATTTGTGGATATTATACCAATCTTGCTTCTCTGGAATAAATCCCACTTGATCATGGTGTATGATCTTTTTAATATATTTCTGGATCTGGTTTGCTAATATTTTGTTAGGGATTTTAGCATTTTTCAGGAATCTTGGCCTATAATCTTTTTTTGTATTTTTTTTTTCTGATTTTGGAATTAGGATAATACTAGCTTCATAAAATGAGCCTTGGAAACTTTCCCTCCTCTTGAATTTTTTGGAATGTTTGGTAAAATTCACTTGTGAAGCCATCCAGTCCAGGGCTTTTGTTTGTTGTGAGTTTTTTTTTTAAATTACTGCTTCAATCTCATTAGTTGTAATGGGTCTATTCAGATTTACTGATTCTTCCCGATTTAGTTAGGAAGATTGTATGTTTCTATGAATTTATCCTTTCATCCAGATTGTCCATTTTGTTGACATATAGTTGTTTATAATATTTTCTTAAATCCTTTGTATTTCTTTGATATCAGTTGTTACTTCTCTTTCATTTCTGATTTTACCTACTTGGATCCTCTCTTTTATTTCTTGATGAGTCTTGTTTAAGGTTTGTCAATCTTGTTTATCTCTTCAAAGAACCAGCTCTTGGTTTCATTGATTTTTTATGTTGTTGGTTTTTTAAAAACTCTATTTTGTTTATTTTTGCTTTGATATTTATTATTTTCTTTTTTCTACTCACTTTGGGCTTTGTTTATTGTTTTATTTATTGGTTCTTAAGTGTAAACTTAGACCATTTACTTGAGATTTTTCAGATTTTTTGAGATAGGCCTGTAGTGCTATGAAGTTCCCTTCTGGGAATGCTTTTGGTGTCCCCCATAGATTTTGGATTGTTGTGTTTTCATTTGTTTCAGAGTATCTTTTGATTTCTACCTTGATCTTATTGTGAACCCATTCATTGTTTAATAAAATGTTATTTAGCCTCCATAGCTTTGTGTTTTGCATTTTTTTCTTGTGATTGATATCTTGTTTCATACCATTACTGAGAACTCCTATTTCAATTCAGTACCACAAGTTTCTCCTCAGTTATTGAGAAACCTGGCTCCCATTATCATCAATGTATTTACATAATTGTTTAGTCCTTTGTATGTAGCCTGCTTCTGACTTTGTTATACTGTCTCTGCTTTTGTACTCCAACATCACCTTCAACTGGACTCTTACTATCAGCTGTAGCCAGGCTGCCCTTGCTACCTGGTTTCAACACCGTCTTTATGGGGCTCCATTACTGAGCTGCTCAGGCTGCCTTTTCTGCCCAGTTCCAATGTCATCCTCCTGAAAAACCACCATTATGGATGGGATCTGCCCAATGACTTTTGGACTGAAGAAGGAGAGAAGAAAACAAGGAAAAAAGAATAACGAAGACCCGAAAAATTATGGATTAAAATAAATAGCAGGGATTTGAATTATCATTAAAGTTAGGATTCATGTGTATGGTTTGATATTTATTGTTCACTAGTTTCTTTTAAGTTTCATATTAAAATCTACTTTAACAGAAAATTAGCACAATCCTTTATTTAAAATAGAATTATACAGACTTAAAGTATTTAAGTATTTCATTAAAAAGCATAATAAAAATGGTTGCAGGTAATCTGCATTTGTCATATGAAGCCACACATACAAGTATATGTACACCTAGTACAACAGATAAATGCAGACTTCCACTATGAATATCTTAAAGGTAAGTATAGCATAAGTAAATTGCCTGAATTGCTTCTTGTATGTTATGGTATTTAAATTCTATGTGTCTAAGTTTCCTCAAAGTCCTTAGAATAATGACCAATCCTTAGTAAACAGTATCTTAATTGTTGCTATTATTATTTTATTATTATTATTTTATTGCCATATCACTTTTTCTTTCTTTTTTATTACATTCTTTTAAAAATTTCTTTATTAATTAAGGTATTACACATGTGTCTTTATCCCCCCATTACCACTTCCCCACCCCCTCACTCATGCCCTCAACCCCTGGTGTCTGTGTCCATTGGTTAGGCTTATATGAATGCATACAAGTCCTTTCGTTGATTTCTCCCCCTTACCCACATCCTCCCCTACATACCCTCTGTGGTTTGATGGCCTGATCGATGTTTCTCTGTCTCTGAATCTCTTTTTGTTTATCATTTTATGTTGTTCATTATATTCCGCAAATGAGTGAGAGCATGTGATATTTATCTTTCTCTGACTGGCTTATTTCACTTAGCATAATGCTCTCCGGTTCCATCCATGCTATTGCAAATGGTAAGAATTCCTTCTTTTTTACTGCAGTGTAGGATTCCATTGTGTAGATGTACCACAGTTTTTTAATGCACTCATCTACTGATGGGCACTTAGGCTGTTTCTAAATCTTAGCTATGGTGAATTGTGCTGCTATGAACATAGGGGTGCATATATCCTTTCTGATTGGTATTTCTAGTTTCTTGGGATATGTTCCTGGAAGTGGGATTACTAGGTTAAATGAGAGTGCCATTTTTAGTTTTTTGAGGAAAATCCATACTGTTCTCCACAATGCCAAGAAATCTATGGCATTTCTATACACCAATAATGAACTAACAGAAAGAGAGACTAAAAAAGCAATCCCATTTACCATCACACCAAAAAATTTAAGATATCTAGGAATAAACTTAACTAAGGAGGTAAAAGATCTATATGTGGAAAGTTACAGGATACTGAAAAAAGAGATAGAGGAAGACATAAACAGATGAAGGACATACCGTGCTCATGGATTGGTAGAATCAACATCATTCAAATGTTCATACTACCAAAAGCTATCTATAGATTCAATGCATATCTTTTCAAAAATTTATCCAGAATAAAAAAAGACCCCGAATAGCTGCAGCAATACTGAGAAAGAAGGACAAAATAGGTGGGATCTCAATACCAGATATCAAGCTGTATTACAAAGCCACTGTTCTCAAAATAGCCTGATACTGGCATAAGAACAGACATATATATAAATGGAATAGAATAGAGAACCTAGAAATTGACCCAAACCACTATGCCCAGTTAATATTGGACAAAGGACGCATGAACATACAATGGAGTCAAGACAGTCTCTTCAATAATTGGTGTTGGGAAAATTGGACAGATACATGCAAAAAAAAAAATGAAACTAGACCACCAGTTTACACCATACACAAAAATAAACTCAAAATGGATAAAGGATTTAAACATAAGATGGGAAACCATAAAAATAGTAGAGGAATCCACAGGCAGCAAAATCTCAGACATATGCCGAAGCAATTTCTTCACTGATACCGCTCCTAGGGCATTGGAAACTAAAGAGAAAATAAACAAATGGGACAGCAAAGGAAACCATCAACAAAACCAAAAGAAAGCCCACTGCATGGGAGAACATATTTGCTAATGTTATCACCGATAAGGGTTTAATCTCCAACATTTCCAGGGAACTCATACAACTTAACAAAAGGAAGATAAACAACCCAATCAAAAAATGGGCAACAGACCTAAATAGATACTTTTTGAAAGAAGACAGAAGGGAGCCAAGAGATATATAAAACATGCTCAAAGTCACTAATTATCCGAGAGATGCAAATCAAAACGACAATGTGATACCATCTCACACCTGTCAGAATGGCTATCATCAACAAACAATAAGTGCTGGCAAGGATGTGGAGAAAAAGGAACCCTCCTGCCGTGCTGGTGGGAATATAGACTGGTGCAGCCACTGTGGAGAACAGTATATCTCTTTTTTTGATAAATATTTGTCATTTGTGTAAGGTTTTACTGTTACATCTCTAACTTCTTTAAAAGTTTCCCTAACAAATCTGCTCTAAACTTTATTTACATTTCTTTTTCCATATGAATTGGTGATTAAATTGTTCTCCTCCTTCTCCGTCTGCTGCACAGACATTCTGTTGGCAGTTAATTACCTAAGCTGTCCCCCATTCCCCTATAACTCTGCTCTGTTTTCACCCTTTTTATTCTGTTGTTCATAAATAACTTACTCAAGTTCTGGGGGCTTTTCAGAATCTAGAACTTCTGAACCCAAACAATTTGTTTTAGGCTCTGGACTTTGCTTTGTGACCTTGTGAGAAAGTTGCTCAACTAATCTGAGCCCCAGGTTTCTTAAACTATTAAATGGAAGTAGGTACTGTTACCTCATAGGGCTATTATATAGTTTAAATGAGAAAATTTGATAAAGCACTTAGCATGGTGCTCAAAAAAATGTTAGCTATTTTTCTGTTATCATTATGATACCAAGTTGGAGGAGTTGATTCTGGCCTTCTCTACTTTAATTTTCTTTTTTTCTTTTGGATGTCTTTCTTCCACTTCTTAAGTATTTGCTGTAATGCTGAGAAAAGTCGATACATGCAGTTTCATACATGTTAGAGTATCTGTGAAAAATTAAAATTTTGGAAGTTTTAAAGTGGTATAGTTAGCCCTGACCCGTTTAGTTCAGTGAATGGAGCATCAGCCTGTGGACTGAAAGGTCCCAGGTTTGATCCCCGTCAAGGGCATGTACCTTGGTTGTGGGCACATCCCCAATGGGAGGTGTGCAGGAGGCAGCTGATCGATGTTTCTTTCTCATCAATGTTTCTAACTCTCTATCTCCCTTACTCTCTGTAAAAAATCAATAAAAAATATATTAAAAAAATAAAGTGGTATAATTAGTTTAGGATTATAGAATCCAAGATAAACAACTACTAAGAGTCTGTATAATGTTTTTAAGAGCATGGAATCTGGAGCTGGACTGCTTGGCTTTGAATCCTAGTTGTGGGACTTTAGACAAGTTACTTAACCTCCCGGTACATCAGTTTACTCATCGGCAAATGGGGCTAATAATAAAATACTTATTTCATAAGGCTGTTTTGAGGATTATGTAAGTTAAAGTATGTTAAAGTACTCAGAGTGGTACTTTAGTAAGCACTGTATACATGTTAGCTATTCAACTACTGATTAGTAATGGCCTTTCCTCAAGCATAGAGGTTTTCTGTGACCACAACAAAATTGTTTTCATTTTCTCTTATATAGATACTAGGGGCCTGGTGCACAAAAATTTGTGCACTCAGGAGGTCCCTCAGTCTGGCCTGTGCCCTCTCGCAGTCTGGAACCCCTCAGGGGATGTCCATCTGCTGGCATGCCTGGCCAGCCTGGGTGAAGGGCTGATGGCTGTTTGCAGGCTGGCCAAACCCCCCAGTGTGGACCCTCACCCCATTGGGGTGTGGCCAGCCTGGGTGAGGAGCTGAGGGGCATTTTCAGGCTTCCCACAGCCCCTTCAGGTTTTGGGTTTCTACTGGGGTACCTGGCCAGCCTGGCTGTTTGCAGGCTGGCCAAGCCCCCCAGTGAGAACCCTCATCCGATTGGGGTGTGGCCAGCCTGGGTGATGGGCTGAAAGCTGTTTTCAGGCTGCCCATAGCCCCCCAGTGGGACCCTCACCCCATTGGGGTATGGCCAGCCTGGGTGAGGGGCTATGGCTGTTTGCAGGCTGGCCAATCCCCCATTGTGGACCCTCACCCCATTGGGGTGTGGCCAGCCTGGGTGAGAGGCTGAGGGCTGTTTTCAGGCTGCCCACAGTCCCTTCAGGGTTTGAGTCCCTACTGGGGTGCCTGGGAAGCCTGGGTGTGGGGCTGAGGGCTGTTTTCAGGCTTTCAGGTTGCTCACAGATTCCATTGACCCAACGTCCCAGCGAGGCTGGCTGGAAGCAGGTTTCTGGGGTTTATTTATCTTCTATAATGGATACATTGTTGCTTTAAGCTGAGGCCTAGGCAGGTAATGAAGCTTCCTGTTTGCTTCAGCTCTGTGGCTTCTATAATTGCAACTATGTTGCCGTGAGCAGAGGCCCAGATGGCTTAGGCAGGCAGTTTCCTCCATCACTGGTGCAACGGAAGCCTACTGTTTGCTTCAGCTCCGTGGCTTCTATAATTGCAACTATGTTGCCTTGAGCAGAGAGAGGCCCAGCCAGCCTAGGCAGACAGTTTACTCTTGGTTCAATGGAAGCCTCCTGTTTACTCTAGCTCCGTGACTGCCAGCCTCCATCTTGGCTGGGTTAATTTGCATACAGCCGCTCTGATTGGCTGGTGGGCATGGCTTAGGCATCCCATAGAAACAGTCAATTTCAATATTACTCTTTTATTAGATTAGATTCTTTTTTGTTATATGTAGGAAGTTGAATATTTGTAGTATATGTGATAATACAATTATATTATTTGTCTAATATTTTGTTTTTTTACTTATTCATTCTGATATGATAAGATTGATTGTGGTGTGGGAGAGACGTTTCCTCTTTAGCCTTTATCCACATGACCAAGTGAAACAGGGGCTGGAACCAAAGCACGTTACCAATGCGATTCACTGGAGGATGTCTAGATGGCTGGGCAGCAGTGATGGATGCCTCACCTTTCCTCCATGTGACTCAGATGTTTAAAGAACCATGGAGACCTAAGTCAATCAAACATTTTGGCTCAGTTTATTTTGTTTGTAGCATAAAATCTCACATACTCTCCTAAATCACTGGTGCTTTTTCCCCTACCTGATTAGTGCACCTGAGGTTAGAGTGTTGTGTTTTAAACTTGGAGAAACTAGAAAAACAGATTTTTAAATGGCTGTCACAATATTTTGGTATAATACCTATTTTTTAAAAAGTATTTTGTTAGTTTTAGATAATTTGGGCCAATATAGATTAGGATTTGGATATAATCTTTAAAACATAGATTATAATTAACATCTGTTCATATTTTTCTTAGAGGCAGCATGGTATGGTGTAAAGAACATCCATTCATTAAACAGATATCTATTAAGCTGCTAATGTATGCCAGACAGCTGTGCTGGATGAAGAGAAAGTATGTGCGCCCACATACATAGTCGTCCCACACCCCAGATGAAAATATATTTCTTCTCTTATTACTTCATCTGGTGGAGAGGTATATTAATGTAAAAATTCTGTAAGTAAAAGAATAATTATAACTGGGGTAAGATCATGGTGTTGAAAGAATGTATCTTAGGAGAAATCTATTTAAGAGAGGCCAAGGAAGGCTTCCTGGCACTTGAGCTAAGATCTGAAGAATGACCTGGAGATAACACTGCAGAGGTGTTGAGAGTGAAAGAAGGAGACAATTTCAGACAGGGAAATAGTGTATGCAAAACTTTAAATTTGTGGCCTTTCATGAATGTGATAGGCTCTGAATAAGGAACTACTGAAATGTCAAGAGTAAGGCAAAATGATGTAGTCAAACATGCATATTGAATAAAGCCACTCAAAGTAATTTGTTCAGAGGTTAGATGGGCCAGTGAGAATTTGGAAAGATCAGTTAGGAAACTATTGCAATAGTCTTGACAGAAAATGCTATAAGGATATACAGGGTGATGGCAGTGGAACTGGAAAGAAACAAATGGATTGTTAAGTCTTTGTTTAGGATGAAATAGACAACTGTAATAATTTTGGCCTTTATAGAGTAATGTCTCCATATTTGTGCTAGAATTAGGTAATTTGACAGGAAGGTAAACAAAATCACTGAAGTATACCTTGGTAATACTTATATTTTGACTTTGTTTTTAACACAGAAATTGAACAGAATTTTCCAACGAACATTTATTGAGCATTTACTATGTATGTGCCAGATAATAAAGGATTTTAGTTAATGATCTGTAAATTTGTACTTTTTTCCATATACCACCTATAATTGTATATAACATGTATGATAATTCTGAAAAAATGTAAACTATTTCAACTTAGTTTTAAATAGCTTAAATTTAAAAGTATTACAGTGTAAGAGGAAAAAGAAGTTCTTTAGTTCTTGAATATTGTGGGACAAATGCCCTAAATGTTTTATCCTGTTAGCCTTTTCACCCTGCTTCCCCTGTGTCCCCAGAATAATTGATTATCCATGTATGATCCTGCAAGTATTGCAGCAAAAAAGGCAGAAAACAATGGACAAAGATAATGAAATTTCACATTTTGCCCTTTCTTTTTCTAGCCAACCTAAGTTAAGAAAAGTTCACATAAAAACCTTTGAAATTTCATCATGGGTTTTGTGAGAGGGGAAAGTTGACCTAGAAGCACTTGACTTATAACTTGGCAGCTACTGAAAGGCTAGCCTCATAATTCAGTGATCCAGTGACAGCTCTGCCTATAAACCCAGGTCTTCATTTCACTGACATTTTCAGGTTTAGTCTCCTTGAAAATGCTAACAAAAGTGAAGCATATGATTTCTCTGCTTGGGAGAGTAGTGGTGATGTTTATGGAACCATTTGCTGTCTCAGGGGTAATCTCCCGGATAATTTGGATTAACCTTATCAGGTCCCTAGATACCACATTACCCAGGGTGGATGATCTCCAGAGTAACCTTTCCACATCTTAAAAGTTTTTACCCTGATACCATGTTTTATCAATAAACATTCAAAAGAAATTCATTGAAAATTACCCAACCAGACTTACTTCAACCCTTTTGATTTGAAGTGGCCTTTGTCCAGGCAAGAAAGCATAGTATTTCCTGTGAAAAATTCTCATTAGACAGTGGGGCATCCTAACATTTTCTGTTTCCTTTTTCATAAGACAGTTGTTATGTATCAAAGGCCTCTCTTCTCATATTTGTTCAGGTTTTGAAATTGATAATTTGGCAGAAGGAGGAGTGCCTGTGACTTTTTCTGCTGGTAGAGAGTTTGCTTAAAGGAGTGAAGAATTCCCCAAGGAAGAATTTGTCTTTTGGATTGGCAAAAGAAAGAATCTTTCATTTGTATTGACTGCTTTAAAAAAATCTTTTGTTCATGTTAATAATAATAATTTATTAGTATCATAAAGTCAGAGCTTATAGTGCCAATGCAAAGCTATGAATTTCACTGTCTCAAAACTAAACAAATTGAAAAATAAAATAAATTAGCACTTGTAATGGTGTGAGTTGAGCCCAGGTGATTCACTGCAGTTTTTCAGAAAAGTCTTTATCCAATTTGAATAGTTTAAACTGGTGGAGCAGAGCAGGGATTGCTGATAAAGCCAATGTCATATGTTATGGTTGAAGTACTTCATGAAAGAGATAACAGAAGAAAAAGTCACTGCCTTCTTCATATTGAAACCTGGCTGTTCTTCTGAAAGTAAGGTGTCTATGAACCTTTACATAATACACTTTCGTTTGTTTCTAAAAATGAGTCTGACTGTAGGCACTTGAATTATCAAGTATGATAAAATGTTAGCTGCAGTCAAAGTCCTGTGAGGTCAGTGATGCTAGTTAGGGTGCTTTTTTACATACAGGTTTCAGGAAAATATTCAGGTTGTCTGTGATAAAGAAAAAAAAAAGGTCCTATTCTATTCTATAAGAGAGCTTGACATAGTCAAAGTAAAATATCTGACAATTTCACTTGGGAAGAAACAGGTAAAGCACTCTTCAAAATAATAATAGTTTCTATTTCTTGAGAGTTTCTTTTCTAGATGCTTTGCATCTGTATGGTCTCTTTAACCTACACAATGCATCATCTCCATTTTACAGAGAAGGAAAACAGACTCAAGAGACCAAAGCACATGTCTAAGTTTACCCATCTGGATTAAAATTCCAAAGTGGAGGAGCTAAGATTGGAACCTAATTTGTCTCTGAAGTTTATACTCTTTCTGCTATGTGCATTGCCTACAAAATGCTTAGTCACTTCCTGCTATATCTACTTGAAAATAAACCAGAGAGGTTAACGGGAAAAGCCAGAATATGGGAATGGGGAAAGGAAGTGAATGTGGGTGCAGTGGCATTTTGACCAGAGAATTACATATATTATAATGTGTGGCGTTGTGGGCAGGCAATTAGAGGATGAGCAGTTAGCTAGCTAGAAGAATTACTACTGAGCTTGGGAGCATAATTTATTAGAATGATTAAAGACTTGTTGTAGAATCTCCTTTTCTCAGACCAACGGAATAATGGAAAGAAAACTTGCATACCAAAAATAGAACAATCTCTTCTAAAACTGGAGTGTGATATTAAAGAAAAAATAATAGTTACTATTTATTGGACTTATCCTACGTATGATTTAGGATAAATCCAATAAATATTTTTATTTTATAGCATTATTTTAACCTCACAACACCCTTGTAATATAGGCATTATCATTTCGATTGTATACTTAAAAAAAACACACACAAAGAAACCAAGTGTCACAGAGGTTAAATGAGTTCTCTAGGCTAATAAATAAGTCCATCTTGATCCTGTGTCTTTATTCTTTCCACTATATTTTGCTGTCTCCAAAAAAGATATTTCACACCCTTTCCTACCTATTTCAGGTTAATATATGATCAGTTAATAAAAACCTTAAAAACTATATAAGAGTAATCAGTTTTGTATATCAGATTAGAGGTACTAGTAAAGACACAACATGTTAGGTGGGATAGAGTAAGTCTTTGATATGAGAAATCCATAATCTTATTCTGGAACCTTAGGCTACTGTGATCTGGAAATAGTGGCACTGGCCTGAGAGATGGACCATGTCTGCTTCAGCATAGCTGAGCAGTTTTAGACAAGTCATGTAACCTCATAGTCCCCAAATTTCATGTCTCTCTTTGTTTTATCCTCAACTCCTAGTGCAGTGCTTGGTACATAGTAGAAATAAAAATAATACATGATATAAGTCTCAGATTGCTAATTTTTAGGATTTCTTTCAGTTATAAGTTCTGTGACTGGAGGCATAGTAACTTTGGTTTCTTTATTTTTTCAATAAGACAAATCTGTCAATATCTTTTGCAAGGTTTTTGTGAGAATTAAGTAGTATATTTTTCAAGAGACAGAGTTCCTACAGAAAAAGATAAGACCATATTTTCTTTCCTTTCAGATAGTTGTGATACTTTTATTAATATTTTGCACCGACCAGTGCTACAAATGTGTCAGGTACTATAGAGAAAACAGAACCTTCCCAGTAGGTTCATAATCTGCATACAAGTTCATGGGAGTAGTATTAATGACTGAGTTTAAAAGTGAATGCTTATCTGTGTTTGAGAGAATCTGGTCGCATATATTGTAGCTCCGGAAGAGTCAGGGAAGAGTGAGACGGACATCATCCCAGACATTGCCAGAGAGAAAAGAGTCCTCTAAGAGCCTGTTCTATTGCTGAGACTTTTGTGTTATTTCTTGCCTTTGCGGTTTGGAATAGAGCCATGATTTTGTGGTCTCATAAATATGGAAGCCAGGTGCTTTGTGCTCTAGGCCCGGTAATTTGCTGTATAAGGGCCAATAATCCATTTTGATTCTCGATTTATTTTTGAAAAGTCAATGGTAGTGTTTACATCACCAGTTTATTGTGGAGATTCATAACAAATGACTAGAATAATTTGAGTAAGTTTCCTTTATATGGCAACTATGTGGATATTGCATATTTTCCAAGTTTGCAAAAAGATCAAAATAAATTAGAAACTCATATTTGCTAAAATATTCCAAATAGAATCTAGGCCATGTGACTTTACCACTCACTTTCCTTTGCTAAAAGCCTTAATAACAAAAGAAAAGGAAAATAAGGGAGTCATTTTTGTTTCTCTACTGGCACTGAGAAGTGTGTCATTTGCAAAATCTCCTGAAAGCAAAAGTGGACTATTTGTAAAAGTGTTAGTGTATTCTTCAGATTTATACTGATAACATACAATGATTTCAAGTTGTAATTTTTGCCTTACACTTTTACATGTAGAGAAGTGGAATCAACAAAGTAATAATGTTATATAGGAAAAATCCAAGAGTTAGATGTTAGGTAATAATTTTCCAATAATTTTTTCATTCATTTCTTTTTTTCTTTATTCATTCATATACTTATTTATTCAACAAATATATAAAGTTCCAGATACTCAGCTGGGTGATGAGCATAAAACGATAACTGGTTTCATGACTTAAAAATTTTTTAAATTGATTTTTTACAGAGAGGAAGGGAGAGGGATAGAGAATCAGAAATATCGATGAGAGAGAAACATCGATCAGCTGCCTCCTGCACACCCCCTACTGGGGATGTGCCTGCAATCAAGGTACATGCCCCTGACTGGAATCAAACCTGGGACCCTTCAGTCCGCAGGCTGACATGCTATCCACTGAGCCAAACCGGTCAGGGCTGGTTTCATGACTTTTTAATTTAATTTCTTTCTTATTAATACTTATGACCTATACAACAGTAAATAACCTATGAAAGTTTATAATGTTCTAAGCTGATGTTTCTGTTCATATGTATATTTCTCTTTATTAGTAAAGAAATGTACTCTTCACCAGAGATTCCTATGAATGGGGAAAATCTTGAATACTCTAATGTATTTACAATAAATAAAAATATACCCAAATTAAGAAATAAACAATAACATCCTAACACAGAATGGTGATGCTTGCTAGAGACTCTCCATATTGCAAACAGAAGGGGATCTTTTAAGATTGAAACATGAGTTATGTGACTATAGTAACTACTCTTCTCACAAATTTAAAAGTGTGAACCATGAGTGCATCTTAGTCTAATCCTTTTTTTAATGTAGTCTTATATTTTTAAAAAATCTTTATTGTTCATATTATTACAGTTGTTCCTCTTCCTGCACACCCCCAAAGTTTCTGTTGAGAAATTGGCTGACAGACGAATGGGTGCCCCTTGTAGGTAACTGACTGCTTTTCTCTTGCTCCTTTTAAGATTCTCTCCTTGTCTTTTGCTCTTGTCATTTTACTTATGATGTGTCTTGATGTGGTCCTCTTTGGATTCCTTTTGTTTGGGATTATCTGTGCTTCCTGGACTTGGAAATCTATTTCTTTTACCAGGTAGGGGAAG
The DNA here is from genome assembly GCA_004026665.1 of Murina feae. Taxonomy (NCBI): domain Eukaryota; kingdom Metazoa; phylum Chordata; class Mammalia; order Chiroptera; family Vespertilionidae; genus Murina; species Murina feae. The sequence goes on from PVJC01019181.1 coordinate 15,252, forward strand.
TTTTCTGACATTATTTCTTCAAATATGTTTTCAATATCTTGCTCTCTCTCTTCTGGCACCCCTATAATTCTGATGTTGGTACGCTTGAAGTTGTCCCAGAGGCTCCTTACACTGTCTTCATATTTTTGGATTCTTTTTATTTTTGCTTATCCATTTGGGTATTTTTTGCTTCTTTGTATTTCAATTCTTTGACTTGATTCTTGTGTTCCTCTAATCTGTTGTTGGATCTCTGTATAATATTCTTTATTTCAGTCAGGTATGCTTAATTTCTAGTTGGTCCTTTTTCATATCCTCAAAGGTCTCATTAGATTTATTGAGGGTCTCACTAAATTTATCGGCATTTTCTAGAAAATTCTTGAAAAACCGTAAAACTGTGGTTTTGAACTCTATATCCAGTCGTTTGCTTATGGGGCAAGAGTTGTTTCAGTGGGGCTTTGGTATAAGACCCCTGGGTACACTGGCACTTGTATCTCCAAGGAGGTGCTATTTTTAGTTTCTGCCTCGGGCTTCCCAGCCTTTTATATGCAAAAACCTCTGTGCACAGCAGCTTGGGTGGGGCAGGATCTTGGGGAGTCTACAGAGCAGAGCAACCAGCCCTGCCCTAAAAGGCACCGGGTCTCAAGCCGCTCTGGAGTTTCTCCCGGTGTCCAACGGTGCCCGACAGTCCAGCTCCTCCTCGTATGGTTCTGAGTCCCCAGAAACTCACCTGGAACTGGAGTTAAAGCCATCGGGAGTTTGTGCTTCTCCCTGGTATGAAATGCTTCCAGCCCTTTCAGCGAGCCCTTTCCACAAGCCCCTTTGCACGCGCCTCTGTACCTCTGCACTTTATTTCCACACCTCCTCTAAATCTCAGTCTCTTTCTAGTTGTAAAATTTCCACTCAGCCAGCCTTCCTGTGGGTCTGGGTGGTGTCCGTTTTTTCTTTCGTTGTTGTTTTAAAATAGTTGTGCACTGCCACAATTCCGGTGTTCACCTATGCCGCCATTTTGGTTTTCCCCCTAGTTATTTTTAATCTAGTGGATTTCTAAGTGTTCAAAAATAGTTAACATCTACCAACAGACTCACAAGGAAATCTATGCATCATAGCAATTAGTATGAAACTTAAAAAATATAACTTTCCATGAGGATGCAAGATCAGTATACAACATTGAAGGATATATATGGAGTTCAGTAAAGTTTAATTATATTGCTAACTGCTCTTCTGTAATTTATTTCTATTTGAGTGTCTGAATTCTGAAGTCTGACTGAAACTCTTTAGTTAAACTAGTCCTTGTCATGATATGAGATAGTCAAGATAAAAACCCATTATTTAATTTTAACTTAAAGACTCTTACTGGGAGTGGTTGAAACTGAACTAGATTCCTAGTACATCAGTAAGCCATAAATGTAGGGGAAGGAAAACCCCAGGAGGACTTAAGTAGAACATATCAGACACACAAACACCCAAAATATTTAACACAAAAATAATTATAACACAGTATAAAGGTAATACACTCTTTTTGGTGCACAGCTACATTAGTTTTGACAAATGCAAAACTACTACCACCATTAAAATATGGTTCTATTACCCACCAGATTTTCTTTGTGCTGTTCCTTGGTAGTGAACCCTTTCCCATCTCCAATCCCAGCAACCAAGGATCTATGACCTGTCTTGTAGCTTTACCTTTTCCAGAATCATATACAACATTTAAAAATAAAAATGTGAAAAATGCTAATGTATTTTAGTCACCATTTCCCATGAAAATCATGTTTTATAACTATGCTCTGCATGCTAGAGACCTAAAAGGATTCTGCTGGAAATTCCATGGGCGGTTTCATCTCTACCAATCCCTGTGGGCTGATAAATATTTTCTTAAGGAGTCAGTAATCTTAGGTATTTGCTCAAAACATTGTTATTATGCTGTTTTGTATAAAAGATTGTGCAGTTAAAAACAGTTAATAGTGATAGAATAGAATACACTTTCTATTGTAGATTGCTTTTTTAAAATTCAGATAAGCGTTTTTGACAGTCCAGACTGAAAGTGTACTCGTTGCCATCACTAAGGACTTTCTTTAGCTTGATGTACCCATATATTTAGAATTCCTCACTCCCTCTCATCTCTTCCTATCTCCAAAGCAGCATATGTACACTGAGGAAAGATAGAAAATATTGATGAGCATAGCAGAGTTGGAAGGGGACATAATTAAACTATTATAAATTCTTATACAGTATAGAAATGGTTAACTGTCTATAACTGATACCTAGACCTACTTTAGACACCACAATAATAATTTTTGAAAGGTTGTTATTTTTCCTTATAATCAAACATGACTCTAACTTTATTATGTTTTGATCTTTATCACTTATTTAAAATATCACATCATATTTATTCTTTGCTTTGTAAGTTGTGCAAAGGCTATTGGCCAAAACAGTAATAGTCTGATATAACCTGATCTGATTTGACTATCTGAATTAGTTTAAATAGTGGAAATAGTCATAAAAATAATTTGTGCCAGAATTAAAAGGACATTATTGTTTCATAAAATCGAGTAACTGAAAATTGACTTTTTAAATAATGATTGTTTTATAATCTTATGCATAATTTTCTATTAATTCTTTGGAGCATTACTAAATAAATCTCTGGAGGTCTTAGTCAAGTTAAACCTATATTTTTGTGTAAGTGGCTAAGGTCCATTTTTCTGTGGTGTTGAAATGACTATAGACTATATTCCCAGTGCCTTGGATGTAGACTGTTTCAATGAAGAATAATTAATTAATTTATTCATTCATAGAGAAAATTTTTACTGAGCACCTCTATTGCATCAGATACAATGCTAGGTACTGGGAATATAGGAGTTTCATCATTTGCTTTCAAGAGGCTCATAATAATTAAAATCTTCAAAAATGTGCTTTTAAGTTTATATAATCTTTCTTTTCTTCACCAGTCACATCTAATCAATCACTAAGTTCTTTCCATATAATCCTCTAAATTGGTGGTTCTCATCACTGGCTGCATGGGCTGAAACTCACCAGGGAGTTTTAAAAAATACTGACGCCCGGGTTCTACCCCTAGAGATCAGACTTGGAAAATGCAGACAATGTCAATGTGCAACCAAGAATGAAAACCACTGCCCTGGATCAGGAGTTGGCAAATTTTCCTGGAAGGGACTAGATATGGTCTTTGCTGCTATGATTCAACTCTGCCACTGTAGCAGGACAGCAGCCACAGACAGGATGTAAACAAAGGAGTGTGACTGTGTTCCAATAAAACTTTATTTATAAACACTGATATTTCAATTTAAAATAATTTTCATGTGTCATGAAATGTTCTTGATTTTTTTCCCATCATTAAAAAAATATAAACACCATTATTAGCTCATGGACTGGACAGAAATAGGTCCATGGCTGTAGCTTGCTAATCCCTGTTCTCAAACAGCTCAGAAATCTAGGTGTTCATCAGAATCATCTGTGCCTTTTAGAAAAGTTTCTGTCCTTTTGCCCCCGGAGCTTCTGACTCAGCAGGTCTGGATGGAACCAGGGAGTTATATTGTGCAAGCAGGTTTTAAGAATCCCTGTTCTGAAGATTTATTGAACCTTTGTTTTTATCTAAATCCCCACCACTTTACCCTTTCAAGTCTTTATTACTTTGCACCTGCACTATGGTAATAGCCTCTACCTATGTTTCCGGTCTAGGCTCTCACTAATCAATCTTCTACACTGCTATATTTCTTACCTTGTTTCAAACCTTCCAATGACTTCCAATGCCTACAGGACAAAGTTTATGCTCCTTACCAAGCCATACAATGGTTTTTATTATCTGGCTTTTGCCTGTGAAACTCATCTCCTCATACCCTTGATTCTGAGCAAAATGGGCTACTTGTAGTTCACACTGTGCTATTTCTGCTCTGTGTGCTTAAGCTCATGTTGGTCCCCCTGTCTGGAAAGCCCTTTGTGTTTTTTTTAAAAAAACTCATTTTATTGACTTTTTATAGAGAGGAAGGGAGAGGGAGAGGGATATAGAGTTAGAAACATCGATGAGAGAGAAACATCGATTCAGCTGTCTCCTGCACACCTCATACTGGGGATGTGCCCACAACGAAGGTACAAGACCTTGACCAGAATTGAACCTAGGACCCTTCAGTCCACAGGCCAACACTCTATCCACTGAGCCACACTGGGTAGGACTGCTTTATTGTCCTTCAAGATGCAGAAGTATTTTTCACCTCTTCTGTCTTCATGTCTGGGTAAAATTTCTGGATTAGTGTTCTCATGGCTCATTTGTTTACCTTCTCATAGAATGTATTACATGATCTAATCTAATAAAATAAAACAAATGATATGCAAATTGACCTCACTCCATTACACCCACAAGCCATGCCCACAAGCCATGCCCACTAACCAATCAGGAGCAAATATGCAAATTAACTCAACTAAGATGGCGGCAGCCATGGAGCTGAAGTTGCCCCAGGCAATGGAGGAAGCCAGGGCCCTGTGGGCCCTGAGCTCTACTCAAGGCTACAAAGTTTCAATTATAGAAGATAAACCCCAGATACTTGCTGGGCTAGGACCTTGGGTTGCCAGGGGCAACCCAGGCTTCAAGGGGTGGGGGGAAACCAAGGCAACAAAGTTTCAATTATAGAAGTTAAATAAATCCCAGATACCTGCTTCCATCCAGGCACCCCAGTAGGGACCTGAATCCTGAAGGGGCTGTGGGCAGCCTGAAATGGTCCTCTGCCCCTCACCCAGGCTGGCCAGGCACCCCAGTAGGGACCTGAACCCTGAAGGGGCTGTGGGCAGCCTGAAATGGCCCTCTACCCATAACCCAGGCTGGCTAGGCACCCCAGTAGTGACCCAAACCCTGAAGGGGCTGTGGGCAGCCTGAAACGGCCCTCTGCCCCTCACCCAGGCTGGCCAGGCACCCCAGTAGGGACCTAAACCCTGAAGGGGCTGTGGGAAGCCTGAAACGGCCATCAGCCCCTCACCTAAGCTAGCCAGCCATGCCAGCAGATGGACATACCCCGAGGGGTCCCAAACTGTGAGAGGGCACAGGCTGGGCTGAGGGACCCCCCAAGTGCACAAATTTTTGTGCACTGGTCCTCTAGTATTAAAATAATCTGTTTACAACTAAATTATATTTGAGATCAGAAATACAGTTTTATCTTTATACTAGAGGCCCAGTGCATGAAATTTGTGCATGGGTAGGGTTCCTAGCAGCTGCCGGCTGTCGGCCGGGGCCTTTCTTAATTCTGCACCACCCCCTGGTGGTCAGCGCATGTCATAGAGAGCAATCAAACTCCTGGTGGGTCAAACTCCTGAGGGAACACTTTGCATATTAGGCTTTTATCTATATAGATATCGTAGAACTTAGTGCAGTACTGATGCATAGTAGGTGCTCAATAAATTCTTACTGTCTTTTACTGTATAGTATGCAAGGGAACTGATCTGGGAACCAAGTCATAGATAAAGGAATATATAAAATTTAGTTCCTGGATTGGAATATAAGATAGTTAATATCACTTGGGAACAACTCAGTTGTCCTCAGGCAGAGCCAAGGAGTGTTACAGAGCTCCTGTAAAGGGAACAGTATAGGTCTCAGATTTGATTATTTGGTTATAATAAAACTAGAGGTGAAATTGGACACAATGGGTCCAAGGCTCCCTGTCACCACTTGAGCCAAATTAAGTAGAGACAGGGTTGAATCATATATGAGTGTTTATTCCAATAATGCCAGCAGTATGGGAAGAGCAGTCAGTCACCTGGAAATTCTCCTCTGGCTGAATTAATACATGATTATATATCACCAGTTGGCTGATTATGTACATGAGGGAGAAGATAGCTGCGAGCTGTAAGTATAACATGAAAAGGGGAGAGGAGGGTCTACATTCCAGCCTGCAGGAGCTAAAAGTCCCATAACAAGGTGACTAATCTTCTATGATGTTACAAATAGCTCAGCCTGTTCCTGGGACAGGAGAATAGCCAGTGTTCCCGAGAAAAACTCCCGGAGGGGGTCAGGGCCTGGACACAGCAACCAAATCCAACCATGTACTGTCCTTGGTCTGTTCTCAAAATGTGTTTCTTTTCTGAGTCATGGATCCATTGAGGCATGTTATCTTTTTACAGCCTTGTCTCATCCTCCAGTTTCCAGGGTCTGTAAGAAAACTTCTTATCTATTATTAAGGTGAATAATTATTAAACAACTGTGGCTCTGTTCTTATTACGTGCCCTTCCCCACTATCAGAGGCATTTAAGAGCTGGTATCCAAACAGATTGCGGGATCGTTACAGTGGAAGCATAGTACTGTAACAAGGATTTGGACTAGAGTCAGACACTGAATTTCATCTCTGCTATTTACAATCTGTCTTATTTTGGGTAAGTTACTTAACTCCTTGAACCTCAGTTTCTTTATCTGGTGAAAAAGACACTATATATATTAGAAGTTTTTCTTGAAGATTAAGTGAGCTAAAATGTGAAAGCATTCAGCAGAGTTTTAGGCATGGCATAGAAGCTCAGTAAATGATAGTTTCTCACCCTATTATTCGTCATTCATATGTTAAGGTGAATGTTTTTTACATTTGCTCTGTTAATATCAGTTCTTTTTGCCTGTCAAGGGCAAAACATTGTAGCAACAAATGGTTTGATTAGGGGAAGGTGGAAAAAGAAAGGAAGAAAATATAATATTGAATGTCAGGTCTGGTTGAGTATCCATTGGGGTTCACTGATATGCTCTAAAGTATTTTAGAGCAGTTCTTTAGCACCTGGGAAGAGTGTCTTGCCCATGCCCTAGTTACCTTTTCATCTTGCCTTTCACTTCCTCAGGAAACTATTCTCTTATTTCCCTGCCCATATCACAGTGATTTGATTACGAGCTGTCTTCCTCAGTAAGTTGCCTGCTCTGTGAGAGCAGGGAACTTATCAGTATGCAATGTATCCACAGTATGTAAAGTGACCATGACTGCACCTAGCTCATAGTAGAGGGACACCAGCATTGGGAAAAGGGACATTAGAAAATGGAAAGTTCCTGGCTGGCATGGCTCAGTGATTGAGTGTCAACTTATGAACCAGAAGATCATGGTTGGATTCCTGATCAGGTTGGATGCTTGGATTTCAGGCTCGATTCCCAGTAGGAGGCATGTAGGGGGCAGCCGATCAATACTTCTCTCTCATCATTGGTGTTTCTATCTCTCTCTCCCCTTCTCTTCCACTTTAAAATCAATAAAAAAATCTTAAAAGGAAAGTGTTGACATCAGTTTTAATTAAACTTATTGGGGTGACATTGATCAACATGAACATATAGGTTTCAGCTGTGGGTTTCTATGTTACAAGATTTGTATATTGCACTGTGACCACCACCCAAAGTCAAATCATCTCCTGTCACCATATATTAGAACCCCCTCCTGTTGAGATCATTTAAAACAAACTTTTCTTTCTTGTTTTATCTAGGGCTGTCAGAATTGTTAAAATGCTGCACAGATGTTGAGATTTGTTTGAAAGATCTTGGAATTTATAAACTCATCATTATCTACATCATGAGCATAATTTGTTTTGTAAAGGCCTTGATCTAGTCACTTATAAAATCTCTGCTGCTATCAGCAATAGTGTGTGTAATGCCAATTGGGCAACAATTATATTATGGCTGCTACAAGTATTTTAAAGAGAATAAAAATAAAGATGATCAATATATTCATAAGTTTTAACATATGACATTTTAATAATAATTATTTCATATCACCCATTTTTAATAATACATGTATTTTTCACCAATTAAATTATATTCATCAGAGTCCCTAAAGTGGAATCTTATTATGAAAGTGGATATTATATTAAGGATAAACACAATTTTGTCTAAAAATATTGTGAAATTCTGAGACTTATTGAATAATGAAAATACAAATTCTGCCATAAAAATATATTTATAATAAATTATATTCCTATATTAAATTTTATTAAGATTTTTTTGTTCAGGCATGAATAATAGCTTGAAAAGCAACACTACTTACCAGAAATTTTTTTATTTTTTGGCATTAGCAAAAAAATGAAGGTTGTCAAATTTGAATAGCTAGAGATTTTTCTCGGAGAGGATATGAAATATGACATCTTCTTTTTTGATAAAACACCAAAAATAATGACGTGGAAATAAGTGAGTTCACCAGTTTTCAAATGAAAACAGTTCAGGGAAAATAATGTGCAAGAGGTAGAGACTTAAGAGAAATTTCTGCACTCACCTATCTCAAATTGTTAGGACATGATTATGGTGTTTTCCTAGTAACCAATCTACAGTTTTAAGTAATTGTTTCTATTCTTTTGAAATGAAACAAGCAATAAAAAATATTTAACTTCACTGGAGTGAGTGAAATATGAATTTTCTACATGCTTTCCTTAGTTAACATTATTGAGCCTCTACTATGCTTCAGGTACTGGCCAAGTTCTTTAAATATGTTCTCACTATCTTCACAACAGTTCCAGATATCATTATTCCTATTTTATAGTTGCAGAAATTAATGCTCACCAAGGTTCAAACTGAGTAGGAGAAGCCTAAATGTTAACTTAGATATGAATTTCCATTAAGATATGTTGCATTCTCTAAATTAAAAATTTAAAAATGTTACCATGGAAAATGTAATCATAAATCTAAACAGAAATCAAAGAACCCAATAAAATAAAGTAGTTTCTTTTTTAGTGTATTCAGTTAATAATAATACTTACAGGAAAATAATTTTATATGCATATTTTTATACTAGAGGCCTGGTGCACAAAAATTTATACACTTGGGGGAAGGGGGGTTCCTCAACCTGGCCTGCACCCTCTCACAGTCTGGGACCCCTCAGGGGATGTCCACCTGCAGGCTTAGGCCTGCTCCCCAGGGTATCAGGCCTAAGCTGGCAGTCAGACATCCCTCTGGCAGCCTGGGATCCCTTGGGGGATGTCCACTTGCCAGCGAGGAGCAGGCCTAAGCTGCAGTTGGACATCCTTAGCTCTGCTGAGGAGGTGGTAGAGGCTCCCACCACCACCACTGTGCTGGCAGCTGTCAGCCTGGCTTGTGGCTGAGCAGAGCTCTCCACTGTGGGAGCACACTGACCACCAGGGGCAGCTCCTGCATTGAGCGTCTGCCCCCTGGTGGTCAGTGTGTGTCATAGTGACTAGTCATTCCCAGTTGTTCTGCTGTTAGGGTCAATTTGCATATTACCCTTTTATTATTTAGGCTAGAGACCTGGTGCATGGGTGGGGGCTGGCTGGTTTGCCCTGAAGGGTGTCTCGAATCAGGATGGGGGTCCTGCTGGGGTTCCTGACCAGCCTGGGTGAGGGGCTGAGGGCTGTTTTCAGGCTGGCCATGCCCCCTGGCAACCCAAGCTCCCAGCCTTTCCTTTTTTTCTTTTTTCTTTTTTTTTTCCCCCAGCACCTCCTTGAGTGGAGGCCACGACTGGCTGGAAGCAGGTATCTGGGATTTATTTATCTTCTATAGTTAAAATTTTGTAGCCTTGAGTGGAGCCCAGGGCCGGCCAGGGCAGATGAGAAGCTTGGCTTCCTTCATCACCGAGGGCAACCTAAGTCTCCTGCTTGCTCCAGCTCCATGGCTGCATCCATTTTAGTTGGATTAATTTGTATACTCGCTCCTAATTGGCTGGTGGATGTAGTGGAGTGATGGTTAATTTGCATGTTTCTCTTTTATTAGTGTAGATAAATCTCTTAGATCCATTGGGTCACTACAGATAATGTCACTGATTTCCAATCCCCTTATTGGGGTTAGTGACTTATTGAATTAATTATACTGGTGATATTTTTCTTGGATAGAGAGAATAAAGACATTATATTAATGTAAACATTCATCGATTTAAAATCTTTCCCTAGCTGATTATGGGATATTGTTGCTGTTGATGTGAGGAAGATGCCTACATAAACACATAAAAAACTCCCTAACCTGGCTACTGGACAAAAAGCTTCTTTATTGGACAGAGAAAGGCTATGCAGTCCCTCAAACCAACAATGACAGGATGCTCTCAGGGAATGAGGATCTCTCTGCTCTTGCCTTGTGTGGCACATGACAAACAGTAGTGAAAAATTAGCAATTATCGGCATTTGTCAACTCTCTGGTTCTGTGGCAGGAAAACGGAAACAGCAGCAATCATGCTCAATTTAAGTCTCTCATGATGTCAGGCTTTTCATGGACTCACACGGACATCAGAAGAGACTCGAAAAGGTTTACAGATGTGCAGTCAGCTATGACAGTGATGCTGCCAATGTGGCTCATGGATCAACTAACTATTAAGATATCAAAAGCGATCCCTATAGCTTGCTGACAGCTGGTTCAATTGTTTGCACCTGTTTTCCCTGCATTACACATGTGTCTGGAATGGATTATTCTGGCTTGTTCAAGACTCATTTCACCTTTCCTCACTGTGACGTCTTCCAAGGAGCATCACTGCTGAAGAACAGGCAGCTCTCCACCAGGGCCTGCAGAAGAAGAAGCCAGTGTGCTTTTGAAAATGACTCTGGATGCCTGGCCAGTGTGGCTCAGTGGTTGAGCGTCAACCTATGAATCAGGAGTTCACAGTTTGAGTCCCGGTCAGGGCACATGTCCGGGATGGGGGCTCAATCCTCAGTGTGGGACATGCAGGAGGCAGCCAATCAGTGATTTTCTCTCATCATTGATGTTTCTATCTCTTTCTCCTTCTCCCTTTCTTTCTGAAATCAATAAAAACATATTAGAAAAAAGAAAAAGAAAATGACTTTGGGATATTGGGTTGACAAGGTTATCAGTGAAAGTTGGTTCTTGATAACAGTTGACACTGATACATGAACAGTGCTTGCTTCCTCCATGAATAAAAGAGTTCTGTGATTTCACAGGGTACTTGGGGACTCCTCTTTGGGTAGCAGTGTCACCATTCATACAGCCCTCCTGAATCTGTTATGGGACTAGATAGGAGTGTAAATAAATGAAACAATGAGCCATCTCTCCCATTCCCCAGTCTCCTGAGCTTTCATGTTTTCCTGGATACCTCTCTCACTCTTAGAGGCAGATTCACCATGAAACTGACAGAGTTCAAGCTTCAAATTCTTGTGATTGCATGGGCCAGGTTCTGAGAGTTGCCCTTGCAAGAGGTTCACAGGGTTACATATTTTTGTGAAATGTGCAAAACTAAGACGTTTTAACCACAGTGGCTCAGACTGATGTTTCTTTCCACTTTGACTTCTCCTCTGACATACTTCCCATCATGCGATGTGGTGTTGGATGGTTGTGGGCACGTTTAGTGTCTGGCTATGAGGAAGCTGAGTTGGGGACTCATTTAGTTTGGGTTTAGTGGCATATTTTTATGTGGTTTGCAGTTACTTCCATTTTAAGTTATTGCTGGCTTCCAGGAATAGTCCTACTGTCCATTATTTATGCCTAATTTTGAATTCAGAGTTCTATATTGTTTTTTCTTAAAGGGGATCCCTAAATTGTAAAAGCGTCAGGCCCCACACCTCACAGCTCCTATTTGGTCCTTATAACTTGTCACCAGAGCCTGTAAATTCTATATAGTGGTATATGGTAAACTGGCTCCTGAAAAACAAAAAGCCCTGATTTATCGTGTTTGCTAATTTCTGGGGCTAGTTTCCACACCAATGGTTTAACAAACAGCTCACAAAATTCTGAATATGTGACAGTTGACCCCTGCAAGCTGGTATAAGATAGCTCCAGAATTCCACTAATTCCCTCTCAGAAATAGTTGTATAAACTGGCCTCTTGTCTTTAGTTCTATTTATCTAGTTCAGACTTTCATCTTTCCTCAATTCCATTCTCCCAAGATCATTGTAATAGCCTCTTATCCTGTTTTCAGCTACCTGGCCATTCTGAGCTCAGCCCATCTTATAAAATATGACCAGATTGACTTTTTTAAAATTCCAATTAAAAAAAAACATGTAGACCATGTGAGCCTCTCGCTTTAATCCTCTCTGTCTTCCTTATTATTCATAAGGTAAAACTGAATATCTGAGCTTATTTGTAAGTTCCTTCATGTTCTGACCCTTACCTATCATCTGGCCTCATCTCCCTCCATAGCATGAGGCTTCCCGAGAGAACTGAACATTCCCAAACATGCTGGAACTATCACTTTTCTGTGCTTTTGCTCATGGGGTGCCTCTGTTTGGATTTTGCTTCTTTCTTTTCTCCACTTGGCAAACTCCTACACATGTCTACATCCTAGTCTGTTTTTTAGTCACTCACTATTGTAGCGATAAAGAAACTAAGCTTGGTTATAGGTTCTGCAAGACAGGAATATAAAAATATAACCTCAGGTTTTCTGCCCGAATAAGCTTTCAGGGGTAGTCATTGAAATAATTCTCTCTACTTGCTGAATCTATAGGCTGTATCGCATTGTCACATTTAGAAGCTAGCCTGTCTTTAGTACTTTTACTTGCATTCCCTGTGAAGATTACTCAACTTCATAAGGATCTTGGGTCCTCCAGCAGGATTCTTTCCATACTTTTTATAGCAGTCATGAGGAAGTATGCAATCATCTGTTTATGTGCTTATCTCCTGACTAGAATACATGCTCCTTAAGAGTAGGCAACATGTTTTGTTTATCTTGGTGTCCTCAATGCCTGACAAAATGGGCCCTAAATAGCACAAAGACTATACCCCCCAAAGTATGTGTTGAATAAATAATGGATGGATGGATAAATGAATGAAAGGATGAAGTAGGCAAGTCAGTGGTCAAGGTAGGAGGGATATGTTTTTCTATGCCCATACAAGTAGCAATCAGAATAGTGTACTTCCAAGTTGATAGACTGAAACTACAACTCTGGAAATAAACAGTGGAAACTCTTGGTTTGTGGCTATTCACATTTACAAGTGTAATGCCTTTATGAAATTAATCCTTGTTCTTGATTTTAAACATTCAAGAGAGATGGTAGGAGGAACTTTCCTAGACTAGAAGCCTACCTTATGCATGTAGGGGTACATAATGAGCACCTAATGCATACTAACTGTTGTTTAAAATAGGGGGATAAACAGCAACAACTGTGGGAAGAGATGGGACGCTAAGAAATAAGAGAAAGAAAAGCAGGGTGCAAAAGAAATGCAGAGGAGACTATTGTAATAATAAATAAATACTTGCTATAAAATATATACAAAAAAACTGGGATAGGAACAGAAATCAAGGAAGGAAGGAATAATTAGAACAGAAAGGTATTGAATAAACTGATTGAAAAAATGATAGGAATTTCTGAAATGAGTGAGAAGATGGTTTCATAGTCTAATTTTATAGACTAATTTTATATTCAGACCTATTCAGATAATCTCTGGATTGTAATGCCAACTGACTAGGGACTTTGCATCAAAAAAATCCCTTTATGGTGGTACTTAGATTAGTTTTTGAAATAGCACAGATGGGAATCTCAGGAGGCAATTCTGCCTACCTTTAGTCACCTTCTTAAGATTCTCGTTGGTAATTTTGACCAGGGTTGGTTTTTGTATTTCACACTAATTTTAGAACTCAGTACTCAAGTTAAATCTGATCTCATGGTAGATATTTTGCTTCGGGTTTCGAATTCTTTTCGGTTCACAAAAATCACTTTAAAAATGCACAAAACTAGAAGTTAGTGGATGGGAGTTGTAGGAGAAGTAGAAAAGGATAATGTAAGCCTGTATCTACTAAGACTTTAACTTTTTATTTTAAGCTGGAAGTTTCTTTTATTTATTTATTGTATAAAGTAGTACATGTCTCCTTTTCCCCCCAATTGACCCCCCCAGCCACTCCCACTCCTGAGGGCAAGCCTCCACTGCCCCAGTGTCTGTGTCCATTGGTTCTGCTAATATGTATGCATACAAGTCCTTTGGTTGATCTCTAACCTGCCCCCTCCCCTGCCTTCTCTTTGAGGATGGATGGTCTGCTTAGTGCTACCTTATCTCTGGATCTATTTTTGGTCATCAGTTTATGTTGATCATTATATCCCATATATGAGGAAGATCATGTGATATTTATCTTTCTCCAACTGACTTATTTCACTTAGCATAATACTCTTCAGTTCCATCCATGCTATTGCAAATGGTAAAAGTTCCTTCTGTTTTATAGCAGTGTAGTATTCCATTGTGCAGATGTACCACAGTTTTTTTTAAAATTAAATTTATTTTTTTAATTTAATTTTTTTCTTTATTGATTAAGGTATTACATATGTGTCCTTATTGTATAGACTAGGGGCCCGGTGCACAAAAATTTGTGCACTCAGGGGGTGGGAGTCCCTCAGCCTGGCCTGTGCCCTCTTGCAGTCTGGAACACCTCGGGGGAGGGGGATGTCCACCTGCTGGCATGCCTGGCCAGCCTGGGTGAGGGGCTGAGGGCCATTTTCAGGCTGCCCACATCCCCTTCAGGGTTCATGCACTGGGAGGTGGGAGGGCTGGTGAGTGCAGGCCTGGACGTTTCCCATTGGAGGGCCCACGATCGCACACGCCTGGTGGGCCTCCACTGCTGAGGGGACACACCTGGCGCAGAGCTGGGTGGCGAGCCAGGGGCGAACGCTGGTGTAGGATCCCTCGGTGGGGCCCTGCTGCTGAGCAAACATACCCCAGGTGGAGCTGGGCAGCAGACTGGCTTTGGATTCTCTGCACTGTGCAGCAGACACTCTCGCACGCCCTGTGGAGGCCCCTGGGGGGCGAATGAGGGTATCGGACCCCGGATGGGTGCTCCTGCATGCCCCCGAGAAGGGCCCCGGGGCACAGCCAGGCAGCAGACCCAGGACAGATGTTCCTGGATGCCCTGAGGAGGCCCTCGGGGGGTGGAGCCAGACAGCGGACCCTGGACAGGTGCTCCTGGATGCCCTGAGGAGGCCCTCGGGGGGTGGAGCCAGACAGTGGACCCTGGACAGGCACTCCTGGATGCCCTGAGGAGGCCCTCGGGGGGTGGAGCCAGGCAGCAGACCCAGGCTGGCTGCTCCTGCAAGCCCCGTGGAGGACCCACTCTTCCGCACGCCTGGTGGAGGCTTCCAGGGGGTGGAGCCAGGCAGTGGACCCGGACGGGCACTCCTGGATGCCCCAAGAGGCCCCAGGCCAGACCCCCCCCCCCCACTGAGCTGACACACCTGGCACAGCTATGCTGGCTGAGGAGGCTCCCAGTGCAGAGCCGCCCTGCCAGCCTCCATCTTGGCTGGGTTAATTTGCATACAGCCATTCTGATTGGCTGGTGGGGGTGGCCGTGAGCAGAGGCTCAGCCAGCCTAGGCAGGCAGTTGCAACAGAAGCCTCTTGTTTACTCTAGCTCCGTGACTGCTGACCTCCATCTTGGCTGGGTTAATTTGCATACA
>PVJC01019182.1:0-20331 GCA_004026665.1 Murina feae
GACATGGAGAGAGAACTTGCATGAAATGCCATTTGGCCCATGCGGGTGAAGGGATTTGCAGGAGGATGCCTTCATTTCAGGTGCACCCTCCTTCGAGAAAAGGGTCCAAACAGAAGAGGAGCCTCCGCATCCTCTCAGATGCAGTCCTTAGCCTCGTAATCACCTCTACCAAATGTTGAAATTTTGTTTTTCATTCTCTTCTTTTCAAAACGTCAAGTCCCAAATTCACAAAGCATTTGATGATGCAGTATTGACCCCAGGTGCCTCATAGTTTTCAGGCAGAAGTTTTGGATTTTTATTTCTGGGACGTGCAATCATTATGCAGTAGCAATCCATTCACCCTAAAAATTAATAACCATTTATTATTCAAACTGGAGCAGTAGGCCTAAAAATAGTTTATTACCTCCTAACTCAATGTTGGACAGCCGTGGTTCCCTTGTTTTAGATCTGAGTCTCATGTCCATCACCCTCTGTCCTCAGAACCATCGTTCAAACACGTCTCTGATCCTTGATGAAGAGGACATGGCAATGTCCAGTTGATGTGTTTTCTGATTAATTAACTCAAATTTCTCCATTGAATTTTGGAAAAGAGTATTGTGTCATGCGTAGCTGAGTGAGGGCCATAGCCAAATACCTTTTTATGAGTTTTTACATGTTACTGACTGCTAAATTAACATTTGGAAAGTGGGCTTTTCCTGTGTTATAAAACAGATTTATCGTTGCCTCAGAAACAAATATTGTGGATATGTAGATGTGTTGCTTTCCAGCAGCTGTAACTTGGGGACTTTATTTAAACTGTCCTTTGAATCTACGATAATTTCATGTCAGGGAGAATAGGATCTTTATCACAAAGGGCTGCCAGATTCCCAACTGCTTCTTGAGTGGCTGTAATAGATGAATAATGTTACAACCAACTGAGCAAAAGCCTTTTTTGCTCAAAAGGGTTTTCACGGATGCCGGTGGTGTTCTACACCCATGTGTTCCTCTCGGAGCTCAGTAGTTTCCATCTGACTTTCATTACTTTTCTTGAGAGGATCAGTTTTACAACTGGAGTCAGAAAATCACTCAAAGTAATTGAAAGTGGCAATCAGCGAAATATAATAATTTTAGCTTTGGAACAGCATATGTTTCATTATAAAGAAAATATTTTTTCCACAAACTCAAGACCCATGTTTTTCCAGAGCAAAAATGGAACCATGCACATGTTCTAACACTGCCTCCCATGTCACGGTGATATCACTATAAAGTGCTTGTCCCCCTCCAGGAATAGGCAACTTGTTACCTCCTGAGGAAATGTATTCCCTTTTTTATTCTATTTTAAATTCTTTATTATATTGGAGTCAAACTCCACATCTCTGCAGTTATATCCTTCAGAATTGAAAAACGTGGGTTTCAACAGAATAAACCTGAACCTCTCTTGCCCTAACTGGTTTGCTCAGTGGATAGAGCATCAGCCTGCAGACTCAAGGGTCCTGGGTTCGATTCGGTCAAGGGCATGTACCTGGGTTGCGGGCACATCCCCTGTAAGGGGTGTGCAGGAGGCAGCTGATCAATGTTTCTCTCCCATCGATGTTTGTAACTCTCTATTCCTCTCCCTTCCTTTCTGTAAGAAATCAATAAAAAAATATATTTGAACCTAAACCTCTCTTCAGATACACATAGGCAGATCTAACCCCCAACCCTTCCTTTTCCTTTGTCACGTTGTACTATATATTCCTTCCTTATATGGAATAGATTTCATCTTCATCTGCTGGCTACTCCCCCTGGAAGAAGTGCAAACTTGCCCATATTTCTCTTAAAGGCATTATTCTCAGGGAAAATTAGACTTTCAGTCAGAATGTTTATATTAAATTATAGCTCTGCTACTTATTAAATGTTGGAATGGGAACAAATTATTTTTTTTGTCATTAGGAATAGCACAGTTGAATAAAAGAGACATGATCTGGAGGTCAAAGTGGGCAATAAAGAAGCCAACAAACGAACATGTAGTTACAGTTTGTAATATGTAATGTACGGAATTGCCAAGGGAGTCCTGTGGTTCCCAGGTGCAGAGGGCAGGCCTTCGGACATGGAGGCGAACATTTTCTAATGGAAGGAGACAGGGTGTGTTCCAGGATGTGGGATGGCACTGCAGTAAGAGAGCATTGTTTTCTCAAATGAAGCAGAGTGTAGAGTTCAGAAGCTTAGAAGGTGAAGGCAACGAGACTAGTCTGGAGAAGGCAGAGCCATTGTTGAGCATGTGAATTTTATTTGAAGTGTACAGGGCAGCCATGGTTGGGTTTGCAGAAGAGATGTTACAGTGTCTAAATTATGCTTTTAAAAATTGCTCTCATGCTAGATGGAGAACAGACTGCAAAGGATAAAAGTAGAAGTGGGACAACCAATTAGGAGGCAACTATCATAATCCAAAGAGAGGTTCATGTGACACAACAACCCCATGAGGTTTAAACGAGAAGCAATACTCTGCAGAGGTTAGGATAAAGTCATCGCAGACTGCCTATCTATAATTAAACCAGACTCCACCAGCTCCAGCAAGTTTTCAGACGCGGTGCATCTCAGTTTAATCTTCTGTGAAAGGAAGATCATCACAGGCCTCACTTTATAGAGTTGTGAGGATTAAATGAGTTCCCTCTTCATGAAATCTGCAGTGAATTTTTTACCATTATGACTTGCAACATCACATTTTTCAGTCCCAGGCATTATTTTATTTAGTTTTTGTCTGGGGAAGAGGAAGAGAATGAGTGAGGAATGTGATCAGGTAATTGTTTGTTCTCCTTTACAAGCTCTGTTGTACTAATGCAGTGGAAAAAGACCATGTGAGAGAAGGCATTCTGTGGATACTCGGTTGTGTTGCTCTTTCTTTGGTAGTCCGCCTTGTCATTTTATAAAGACCTAACAACTCAAACATTGCATTCATTTAACTCTATTAGATCTGTTTTGAATCTTACTTAAAACCCAAATTCTAATACATCTATGTGAGTCCTCTAGAGTAGTGTGGAACAGTAATAGGCAATGCCTTCAGGCTGTCTCCCAGGTTATTTCCTCTTGTGATACGCTCACTTAGTTGAATAACATTCCTCCTTTACAGGCATCCCAGGAAGTGACTATGTGAATGCCAACTATATAGATGGTTACAGGAAACAAAACGCCTACATTGCAACACAGGGGTCTCTCCCTGAAACATTCGGGGACTTTTGGAGGATGATATGGGAGCAACGGAGTGCCACAGTTGTCATGATGACAAAACTAGAAGAACGATCCAGGGTAAGAAATAATATCTGCCTCTTCCCTCTTAAAAATCTTCCCTTAGATACTCCCAATTTGCATATTTTATTCTGTTCAGAATCTAACCTTAAGCTCTGGCCTTCTGACTGACATTATTGTGAATGGGCATCCACAACTCTGATTCAACCATTGCTCAACACTTTTGAGACTTTCAAAAGTGAAATTCTTTTATGTTACAATGTGTATGACCCTTAAAACAAGCAAACAAAAAATTATTACCCTAATAAGTAGATAACTTGGTTAGGGAAAATAATTGTTAGCTTGCACTAATTCTTTCAAAAACATTAAACACAAAGACTTTTGGGGAGAATTTCACCAATATCTACTTCCCAGTATTTTTAACTTTTTGTTTCCCACAATTTGAAGCATAAGATCTAAAATTATGTGACACAGGCTCTTATTTAAATTATTCAAATTGCGTAAATTAACTCAGGGAAGCCAGAAAAATAAATGTGAAGAGGGTATTTTGCTAGTTTAGCCTTCTCCGAAAATGAGTAGATTTTAATAATACCGTCATTGCTTAGTAAAGTCCAAGGAAGAAGTTGTATTCATCATATAGATCTAAAATTATGGTACATGGCACGTTAGTTAAATGCTGCTGATTTGCGAAACCAAAACATAATGGGTAAGCCATATTCCCAGGAAAATAAGCAGATATTGTAGCCAACTGATGAAAGTCAATATTATTTCTCTTTGAAAGTCGATCTTTAAATCTTGAGAATTTAATGAAGAAGTCTCTGAAAAATCGCTGAAGGGGACAGTAACTCTCGCTGAAGAGTGAGTGGGACTTGCGGGGGAGAGTTTATAACCACCAGTGAGAGGTCTCTTGAAGTGGTCACAGCAACTCAAAATGGATATGCAGAAGGAAGCCAAGCCCCACCTCCCCATTTGTTGTGTGATAGCTGAGGCTTTCCAAGTGGTCTAAGCACAGTTCATGGCAGCTTCTCTCAGCCTCGGTCTGTACGTGACTGAAGAGTTGAAAGCTGCCAAGAGGATTTATAAGGAAAGAGCTCAGACTTAGGAAAATACAAAAAGTCCCAGCTGTTACCTTACAGATAAGGAGTTGAGAAATAAAAAGAGATGTTTCACAACTGGTTTTGCAAAACTAAAAAAAAGAAACACAAAACAAAAAAAACACAGGTCTTTCTAAAACATGTGGATTCTATAGAAATATTGAAGTATTATCTGAAATGAATTTAGATAAAAAATTGTTATGATCCTGAAGACAAGTATCTTTACATGCTAATGCCAAAAGATATGAATGGACCTATTATTGATTTGTACTTAGGGTACCCTTTATATACCAATCCCTTTCTTTAACAACAGCCCCCTACCCAAATGATTCTTGAATATACCTGTTAATAATTATAACAATGTCTAACACATATTAGGTGTCTTGCTATTTCTCAACCACCCTCTGAGATAAATACTACCAAGATTTCCACTTACATATGAGTAAACTCTGGCTAGAACATTCTAGAAGGTCACCCATGGTCATTTAGCTACCAGGGCAGTATTAGGAATTGAAGACACAGTCTTAACCCAGAACACACGTGCTTTACCATTGGTCCACAATGCCTGGTAACACATCTGTGAAACTGAGACAGCTAAACTCTTCTATTTTGACATGCATGTAAATCCAACCTACAGGGACCACTCTGCCGGGAGAGACCGGCTGGTA
Source organism: Murina feae (assembly GCA_004026665.1). Taxonomy (NCBI): domain Eukaryota; kingdom Metazoa; phylum Chordata; class Mammalia; order Chiroptera; family Vespertilionidae; genus Murina; species Murina feae. The sequence goes on from PVJC01019182.1 coordinate 4,967, forward strand.
ACAAGCAGTCATTTGCAAAAGCTGTTTTCAGTAAAACACACACATTTTATCTTGACACTGCAGGCCTTCATTACACTATGCACAGAAACTTGTTTTGAAATAACCAAATGAAATTCTTCCCCTTTTTTCCCTAATTGCTTCTAATAATAAAGTTAGTTCTAACTGGCCCCTCTGCCACCTCAGCATCTGATGGTAATGAGCAGTTCTTGAGGGAAGGCATTGTGACTTAAATACCTGGGGTTTATCTTTATGTTGCAGGCTACCTTCCCCAAGTCCCCCCCACCCTTCGACAGAGGAACTCATTGGGAAGTCACTAAAGGAACCTCCATTTCCTCCCTTCATTAATTACTCTTTGCTCTTGCAAGTTAGCTTTCTCTTTGTTCAATGGCCTAAAGGAGGCCAATTAAAATGCTGTCTTATGAGTTTTATTCTGTGGTGATTCAGCCTGTGCCCAAACTTGTGATGACCTGCAGAAGCCAATACTGAGGAGTTTCAACCGTTATCAATCTGCTCATAGCAATGAGCCCTGAGCCCTGAAGCCCAAAAAACCTTTGTTCTCCAGCCTGGAACACTTGAGAATAAAGGACCAAAAGCAACAGAGAGATCTGGTGCCCCAAATCATGTCACCTGTGCTTTCATCTTTCTCCTTCACATCCTCCCACCTCACCTTTTCCCTAGGAAGTATCTTCCTCACCTAAAGTCTCAGGGAGAAAGGGCTAGGCATTCCTGGATTCTCAAACAAGACTTTGGATTGAGTTTCACTGTAAAAACAATGTTGTATAGTGGTTGGTTGTTGCTGAAATATATAACTCCATACTGGAGGGACTTTGTGGGTTATGTGGCTGACCTGAAGTCTCAATGAATTCTCAATTCCCAGAAGCCGACTTCAAAGCAGACGCTTGAACTACTTTGGCTTTAGTTAGGAATTGCCTGGAGTCTCCCTCATAAATGGAGGTGGTCCGGATAGTTTAAATGAATCACCTCTCCAAGGGCTGAAACCTAAAAGTTTCTTATTTTGATTAAGGCTCGGGTTCTTGAAATAATGTTCATCTCATTGGTACATGAGGGAAAGAGTGTGTGTGTGTATGTGTGTGTGTGTGTGTGTGTCTAAACACTTATGTGTTAAACACTTACGTGTGTCTAAACACTTATGTAGGAATACATGTTGACTGGAGATTTGGGGTGGAGAAGAGAGAAGAAAAGGAAAGGGAAGAGAGGATAACATAATGTTACACAAGACTCTGGGGACATCACTGTCAGAGAAAGGGAAAGCTACAAGACAGGTCCAAGTAGGGCTGTCTCACAGTCAAATGTCTGAGTTTAGATTAAGATTCTAGTCTTACTCGCTATGTAATAACGAGCAATTTACGAGAGCCCTCAAAGTCTCATTTCTCCCTTTTGACTTGCATGGAAGGATTGCTGTTGGTATTGACTGAGATAAAGATTGTGACAAAATGGCTCAATGACTCTCAACTATTATTGTTTGGTTTGAGAGAGAGAAGTTGAAGGCTTTACCATTACAACTTTACTGCCTCCTAAAGCTGTCTTCCAAATAATTAAATTTTTTGTTTCCAAATGAAATGAGTTTGATTTTCTGCTATTGATAGTGAATCCTGACCAAGTTCATAGAGTCACTGCACATGGCGGATCCTGCGAACTGTTCCCAGTGTAACCCATGCATTATGCTCCAGAGGAGAATGTAGCTGAGAACACAGGCATTTTGTGTGGGGGTTTTTGCACTTGCCTTTCCGCAGGACAGACTCTCCAGAATGGATGCAGAAACTCATTCATCAGTCTGCAAACAGACCATGGTTACTGTGGCTGCTACTTTCATTGCAGCCATATCTTGAAGGAATCCTATAAAATAAAAGGCTAATATACAAATTGGCCAAATGGTGGCATGACCATGGGATGTGGGCCTAAGCCGTCAGTCAGACATCCCCTGAAGGATCCTGGACTGTGAGAGGGCAGAGGCCAGGTTGAGGGACCACCCCCCCACCACCACCACCAGTGCATAAATGCTGTGCACCCGGCCTCTAGTACAATATAAAAATAGTGAGTGATATTGATATGAGTTACATGTGATAATAATTATCAGTAAAGTCCATGTATTTGAGATACCACGTCTCTTCCCCATTCTTAATTACTTGATGATGCTAGGGAATTCTCTACGTAAGACTTATCACCTGTTTTTTTCCAGCTTTCTGTTTTGCCCAGGCTTGGCTCACTCTTACCAGGTCACTCTGGCCTACTGTTGATAAAGCAGCAAAAGCTTGTAACCCTTGCTGAGCTATAACAACTGATTCACACAAAGGGTCACTGGAGCCATTAGCAGGTGTTAGAAGTGTAATTGGCCTTTTGTGAGGGAACTGACCATTCTTTGGTTTGAATGGCTGAAGAAGGTCTTACTCCTGTGAGGTATGACTTAGGACTTCAGTTGGCCACTTGAAAACTTAAGTTCTTTGATTTTCAAATAATAATATTCCCCCTATTCAGTTGCTCTCAAACCTAACTGAAAAGACTGTTTGTATGATAAATATGCTGTCTTCAACCCCAAAGAGGAAATGTGTATTGTATATTGAGTGTTTTCTGTGAGTGTCTTTCAGAAAGATAAACAAAGTAAAGTAAAAGGCTAAAATCTGGAGATTTTTAAGTTAAAATATGATTGCTGCCTGAAATACAGGTCAAGTTAAAGCCTTGTAAAACGTACCATGACATGAGATACGGTTAGTGGGTTTTATTCCACAGTTTCCATCTTTTTTGCCAAATGCTCTCAAGTTCTGCGTAGTTCATTGATTCTGTAGAAGATCATTCTGGTGCCCTAGAATGTGGTCTCTAATTGTTTCCATGTTTCATAACATGCCAGTCAGCACATGAATTGGTTTGGGCAACCACATGCAGGGGGGGAAACGTTCGGAAAAAATGAAACATGGTAAGGGAGTAAAATATATACAGCTGGGAGTTCCACTCCAAGGTTGTTATTTGTGGGCAACTGGGACACATGATTGGCAGTCCCACTTGAAGAATTGGAGTCTCCAAGATGGGATTTGCCAAGGTGAGTCCTGTCCCAGGAAGCTTTATTGTTTTATTGATGATTGTCCACTGTTTTTTTTCCTTCCTTTATCTACTTTTGAGTACTTCTCCTCTGCTTTGTTTCCCATGTGAGGTACACAGATCAGAGGGAATGGGCAAACCTCATGCTTGGCAAATCCTTAAGCAGCCTTGTTTAGTGTTAGAAGCTGAAATGGCTTATTTGGCTTTCACTAGTTCTCACCTTCTCAAGGGCCTGCCTTCAGTTACCACCCAGAGTTGACACTCATTGTCCATTCTGTGTCTTCCAAGCTTTAGAGAGGGAGTTGGTTCACGTAAAGAGCTGTGACTGTGGGGGTACTTTGTGCCACAGATGTTGAGGATGGGGAGTGAAACTTTGACAGTCAACAAACGGGATGCGATTCATGAGTTGAATTATCATCCATTGTGAGCCACACTGATGTGTAGTAATAGCACAGAGATAGATGTGATTTCCAAGCTAGCTAAATTCTATTTTCTGTTTTGAAATAGAGTATCTTGAGTATCTTGAGAACCAGTTGATGGTATTCATTGCTAGAGCAGATCAAATATTTTGTGCATCATGACTTTTGTTCATTTTAGGCCAGAGAATGATCAAAGTTCTCTCTACTAAATGTTTGAGTTATTTTGTGTGCCAATTAATGGAGGTTAGACGTTTGCAAGGCCAAAGGGACCAGGCTGGTGTTAACTACACTGTGTTAATAATTTAGGGGATTAGAGTATGGAGATTTGGCATTTGGCCAGTGGAACACTTCTGACCTTAATGACCACTTGCTCTTCCTATGCCCTCTCCAGTCTTTGAATGTCACTTTAGTAAATTTCCCCTGATTGAGACTGGAGTTGGGATGGAGACACACATTGGTAAGATGGCAATTGCAGGCAAAAAGTTAAAAACAAAAATAGAGATGCTGGTCAAACGTTTTCTTGTTTTCCTATAAAGCAAATCTTGAGATTCTTTTCAGCTTGCAAGGTCACGCAGGGTTAAATGTTGGCAGAATCCGGATTCTGAGGATTACAAATGGCAGTGGTACTGTTTTCATTGTCGTTATCGGTTTTGGAAGGTCCAGCCTTGGCCGACGGCAGACTAATTCTTGGCCCCTCTGGTTTGTCAAGGTTCAGTAGGTTTAATGGAGAACAAATGCTTTCCAAATGCCAGGTCTGTGTCCTCTTCCAAATAGAACTGGAAACGCCAAAGGCCCTGAACATTTAATTTCTCCAACGGCAGCCTGAAGCGCTGCCTATCTTGAGCAGCAGAAACTGCTTTTTCCTTGAGCAGCTATAGGAATGACAGTACAAACATTGCCTTTGGAGTCGGCGTGATGTATGGGATTGTTTTTGAAAAGTGTTGGATACCTAATGTAAATAGGACACGAGCAGCAAAAAGGATGATGCTCGAGTTGGCAACCTAATGGATGTTTGCGTCCTTATCTGGCAAGTCCCATACTCTTGGTTCTCTCTTGTCAACAGACATAGTGTCAGATAAAAGAAAAAGAATCCCACCAATTTCCTATTGTTTGTTAGCTTCCTGGATTTTCTACCTCTTTCCCACCCTGCCTCCTGTATTTACAATGGAAGCCAACAGATTCTGGCCCAGAACATTCCTAGCAAAGTGAGTTGGAGGCATCACAGGCTAAGGAAAGAGCTGTACTTGGAAGAGGAGATAAAACTGGACCCTGATGACTTCTGCAAAGCCTTTCTCATTCTCTGAAGCCGTGTTTATAGCCATCCCAGGCTGGATCAGGTCATTTTAAGGTTTTGGGGAGTGTGGCTTGGTCTCTAGTCTTAGGCAAGGCTAATGTTTAGCTGGCATGCATCAGTGCAGTTGAACTGATTGTTAGAATACTGAAACACTATTTACTGACTGGTGTATGGATACCTTTTTATTGAAACTTTGTGCCACTAGTGATATTCCTCAGTGGCAAGGGTGCAGGCATGTTTCTGGGCCAGTGGCAGCCATTGGGCAGACCAGGGCAGAAGCAGAGGTGGCAGCAGGGCTGTATGGAGCACCCAGCCACTGCCAGGAATGATTACAACCCAGGCGCAAACACGAAGGACCCAAGCCAAACCTGGCCATTGCAGAGGGGCATTTTACACGATTGCCCGCTGCTTACAATACGTTTCCCGAAACAGGAGAGGTAATGGCACTCAGTTTAATGGGAGAAGTCGCTGGAAAAGTTCAGTGCAGCAACTCTTAACTTTTGGCAGACGCCTTTCCTTAGTCGGTTCGGGTTGCTCTCGCAGAATACCATGGACTGGGTGACTTATAAGCTACAGGCATTTCTTTCTCACCATTCCAAAGGCTGGGAAATTGAAGATCAAGACCCTGGCAAAATCAGTGTTTGTTGAGGATCACCTTCCTGCCTTCTCACTATGTCCTTGTGTGATGGGAGGGGAAGAAGGCTCCCTGGGGTCTCTCTTTCCAGACACTGATTCTGTGCCTTGGGGGCTTACCTCTTTAGACTTAACCTCTCAAAAGCCCCATCTTCTAATACCGTCACACAGGGAATTAGATTTCAACATAGAATTTTAGGGGGACACAAATGTTCAGTCTATAGCACACGTAAAACAAAAAAAAAATGGCCATTCTTTTGAATTAACAAATGGTTTGGAAAATGTTAGAATAATTCAATGAACCAATAAGCAGTTTTATGATACATAATTTGGTTTATTTAGAGAGAAATATTTTTCAACTTTATAGGTTTTTTTTATGGAAAGCTATTACTTCACTAGTAGTAAAATTCTTTAACATTACTCTCATTACGGGTTTTCCATTGCCCTTGATCTTGCACCAAATTTTGGTCAGCAAAGAGCAAATGAAAAGGGGAAATACATAAAACAGATGGTTTTGTTAAGAGACAATAGCGTCATTGAGGTGACCGTTATCCTTATTGTGAAAAATTAAAAACTGGTCTTAAAAACATCCAAAAGGGATATTATAACCTAAGAAGTAAACAGTTTAGCATATAACTTTTTTCTGTCCCCTAAAATATATCCTAACATTTCTCTAAAACTTTCTCTTCCTGCATTGGCCCTTCTTAAATAGGTGTTGATAAGTGTGTGTTAACATTTCCTCACCTCCAGTGGCAACTTTGATTTGTGCTATCGAATGCTAGCATACTTCTGTCACAGGAGAATCCTGTTCCCAAACTTATTAGATATTGCTTTCCAGTCACTTTCAGCAGCAGTCATGCTTGCCCATACATCACTCATTGTCTGTCCTGTGTCCTACTTTGGCAAAATAATCTGGCCTCAGGCAGGTTCTCAAAGTGCCATGTGGCAAATGCATGTGGTATCCGTGATGGTGGGACCCTTCGGAGGTCTCGGTTTGTTACATTTGGAGTTTGGTTGCTTGGCCACGCTGTCACACTCAATAAGTCTTTATTAGCTGGAAAGAAGGAGGCTTTATTTTCACAAAATTTTAGCCCATTTGAAAATAAGCCAACCTAGACCACAACCTGTAACTGCTTATAATGCTGGCCTCCAGTTGCTGAGTGCCTGTGACGTGCCAGGCACTTCCAGGATAAGCCACATGTGAGCAAATGTGGAACCGGAAGGAACGCGTTCCCTGAAGCAGTCAGCAGACCTGCCCGTCAAACCCTCAAGATACTCTCTTCTGAATACCTTTATATGTGTTTTATCACTTTATCACCTCGCATTGGATGGTTTGTCATGAAAGAGGTCAAATAATTTCATAACATAGATGTAGCTGTGGTCAACCTCTCCTGTCCATAATTATAAAGAAATGAACGCTGACCACTTAAGCGTGATCACTTTGTGATATTAAAAGGAAATCTCCCCGAAATTCAGCCAGAAATCGGAACTGCCTCAGGTAGTTTAGGCCTCAAGGAGAGGTACCAGTTGATGCTTCAAAACCACAGCCTGGAAGCAGATCCTACTGCTCTCTTTCCCCACCTCCCACTCTAAGGCATCCTCTTCTCTCCGCAGACCTGGGCCCAGGTAGATGGAGGAAGTTGTTTGGAATTTCACAAGGATCTCTGGAGAACCAGGAGATGTAATCCCAACTCCATAGTCAATAGGGCTGATGGATTTGGGGCAGAGTCTACCTGTCATTTCACTTTGGTGTCCCCTATACCTGCTGACACCTTGCCTTCCACCTGGACTGTCCTAAATACATATCTGCTGGGTTTAAAAACTTGTGCCCTCTTTCACATTTAGAATTACTGAGGTTGTTTATAACAACGGCATAAAATCCAGAGCACGACCTAACTGATCTTTGTACTCAGGAGCTCCTCCTGCCTTCTAGGTCTTATATACACATCTGGGCCCACACCATCCCTATGCATGAAGCCTAAGAAGTCCTTAGTAAACCTCTCTGGAAATACTTTCTGAGATTTTTCTCGCAGGAAAAAAGGTGGGGGAAGGGGCTGTTGTCAAAGAAGACATTTCAAGACAGAAAAAATGGAGCTAGTTCATTTGCATTCATTAGTGGGGAAGATCATTTCTATTGTCCTCCTGTGTCTTTTCTCACTGCACCCCCCAACTTGCCCTCTGATGTTGAAATCAGATATTATTTGTTTAGTGAATGGCTACAAATGAAAGACTTAAAAGAATAGCTGTCAGTAAAACTAAGCCCTTAAATGTGGCCCTCAGAAATCAGACGCAACCTGTGCAGGCTACTCAGAGAGTGAGTCCGGGAAAAGCAGCGCTGAGGTATTTACTAATGAAGGAAGACTGTTGCTGTAGCCATTCAGATAAGCCCCGGGTCGGCTTCTAATCCCTCTGCCTGCGCACACACGTTAGAATGTTTAGTGTTCCAGAAGCTACCTTTGGGAAATATTTCCTGAGAGAAACAGCAGTGTTTAAATATATCTGCTTTAGAGAATTGCTCCCATTTTTTGCAGCTGACTTTGATTTTAAAACATCATCTTTGTAAAAAGTAAGACTAAAAGTACATTATTTAAATTGAGTACAAAGCTTTTTTTTTCTTTTTCTTTTTAGCTAACAATATTCACAGTATTCATTCCTTATCATGTTTGGTGGAGTTTTTTTTTCCTAAAGGGTTCAGAGTCTAAGACAGTAGTAGTTGCCGTTCTAAACTTATTACTAGCATGATGAGAATGATTAGTGCAATTTTAGTTTCTCCTACGTCTTAAGTATGGAGGGGGTGTGTAGCTGAAACGTCACTGAATAATGGAGCCATTTGTCCGGAGCTCACTGAGAGGCCATGGTTCCTTCCTGTATTCCCTTTGTCTTACCTCACCAATGGGTCTGAGGATAACCAAGGCCAACCTTTGAGATATGATTGCATGGAATCTGGTTCGGTGCCTCGAACTGACCTTATATGTTTACTTCTCTTTTTGTGCCCGCCATCGTGACATTTGTCCTCCTGGCATTTTGTTGGTTTTGACTTGAGAGGGTTGCCATCCAGCTGAAGCTGTAAAGTGATGAGTTTGAGTTTCTTTCTCTCTTGATTCTTCACCTTAACACATCGCTGGCCTCCTCTCCAATGTTGGAATAAGAGGCCTCCAAAGTTACTTCTGGCCTTTGCAGCGTGACATCAACTTGACATCTATTTCATGGTTGAAAACAGAGCCTTTGGCTTAATTGTTGTGGTGTGTGTGTGTGTGTGTGTGTGTGTGTGTGTTTCCATTTCTGTGGTGGCTGTGTAAGTAGTGTTGGCTCCTTTTGGGGGTTTGGGGGGGCTTGGGTTTTAATGGATGGTCAGGAAACAGAGATGCTGAGCCCTGGCCACTACATCAGTGATCTTAAAGTCTTTTCCTCATGTTGTCTTTGAGTTAGAACATGTGGTAGACATATAACACACAGAAGACTATTTTGTGCTCTAGGAATCATACAAATAATTTTCTATGAACCCTATTAAGAAACAAGTTTTCCATTTTACTGCCAACTATTTTTGTTTGCTTTTCATGAACTAGATATTTTTGTGTGGTCTCTCTGTTGAAATAAAGGCACAGGAGTCAAACATTGTAAAGTCAATCTCTGTATTACTGTTTAACTGTACATTTAGGCATTTTTTTCTTTTTCTTGTCTAGGAAATTGTGTAAAGAATAAAACCTGTCCCTTTTTCGAAGACCTAGCATCCTTAGAGAAATAGATGCTCTATCTATGAAATGGAAAATTTATCACAGAATGATACTGATATTTATATTCAACACAAAAGCAAATAATTATCTAGTAACACTATTTACTGGACAAAAAAGTTCTAGCATCTGTACTAATAATGCCTCATTATTTTATTTCAATACAGTGGTTGTAACTTTCACCTCTTTCTTTTTCAAGTAGGAGGTGTGTTTCCTAATATTAAATAGTACTAGATTTCTTTGCGTAGAGAAATACATTTTGGTTTGTTTCAGTAGGAATTACTCCTATTTTTCTTTTAATCTGATATAGAAAGGGTACATATATTCTGATCTATGGCCTTGCCAGAAAATACAATGTTGTATGTGTGTCATTTTTCTTTATGCTTTTTAATGCCCAAAGGACACATTCAGTAAATTTGAGTCATATTGCAGACCTTGAATTATTCTTTGCTGCATGTTAAATTAATTGGGTGAATACTTTTTTAAGTGCTATTCTTCAACTCCACATAGAAATGGTAGATTATTCATCTCAAATGAATAAATTTTAAATTATTTAAACTTTGCACTGCTAGTATGTGACCCTCTGAGACTCTTTTTTTAAAGAACAAACAGCTCATTTTTTTCCTAGACATAACAGATGTAATTTGTCTTGAATGCAGGTACCATTTTTCTTGTATGTTAAAAAATGCTATGTTGTTTATTATACTTTGATTGATTTACAAATTATGCCCACTTTTCTTTAAATGAACATATTTGGAAACTGTGATAGCACAAGATGAAATAACATGTGCCTTTAAATCTTGATGGATGGAGGCTAACCATCTCACCGTGCGGTGTTTAAGTGCCTAACGCGGGATCCTCCCGATGCAATTCTTAACGTCTATCCCGGGACAGATTTGCGTTTCCTTTTCAAGTATTCTGAAGTTTCACATACCTCTCTGCTTAGTTTACCGGCAACAATCTGCAGTTTATTTTTCTCTGGGAAAAATTGAATCTGTTATTGCTTAGTATTCCTACCAGTTTGAAAAAATGTGGTTTATATTGGCATCAGAGCAGTCATTTACATATATTGGGGTAACAGGAATGCGTGCCAGAAAAAGACCCACATGAAATGAAATGCAGGAAAGCTGTTTTCCTCCAGCAGCAGCCCACTGTGGAGCCAATAGAGAAACTGATGAGCGCCTGCCCTGAATGTGTCCCTCACTCCTCTCTTCCAGGTGAAGTGTGACCAGTACTGGCCCAGCAGAGGCACGGAAACCCACGGGCTGGTCCAGGTGACACTGCTGGACACTGTGGAGCTGGCCACATATTGTGTCCGAACCTTTGCACTTTACAAGGTTTGCTTTTGATGTTTTTACTTCCTTTTCCCACTTCCCAATAGTGAAGAAAGATTCTTTTGAGAAATCACGTATCTGAAGGCTATTTATATCTTGATTCCCCTGGCAGCAGTGAAGAGTGAAATAATCCTTCCATTATGGCTCAGCCATTTTTCTCTACATGGATTTATTAGTAAACATGGAACCCTTGCTCTGAACGAAAGTTTCGGCAAATGAAGAATAGATGAGGAAGAACCACTTTTTCCTGTAAAATATAACCAGAGCACTTCTGAAAAATGTAGTGCTTCTCACCTAGGCACTTTATCTTCCTGGACAAACATTTGTCATTTACAAGTAGCTCAGGGTTCATATCTCCAAAAAGTGTGTCTTCTCAAAGGATATTGGGTTCGGGGGAGGAATCAAGATGCACATTGTTGTGTGTTACCTTTGTCATGCCGTGACTCCTCCTTACAACCTGGGCTAGGAAACCAGCATTTCAGCCAGTGTTCCTACTTCACAGAACGGGTCCAGCGAGAAGCGAGAAGTGAGGCAATTCCAGTTCACCGCCTGGCCCGACCACGGCGTCCCAGAACACCCGACACCTTTCCTTGCTTTCCTCCGGAGGGTCAAGACCTGTAATCCTCCCGACGCAGGCCCGATGGTCGTGCACTGCAGGTAAGGACCACGGAGAGCACTTGTTTTCCCTGTGGTCAGATGTGTGGGGAGACAGGAAGTGCCAGTGGTTCCTCATTGGATATTCTCTTTCCAATGCTTAATCCCCTGGGATAGTAAATACCTTCATAAATAATGTAGGCAGGGTTTTTCAGTTAAATGAGGCCTATACTCACAATAAAAGGAAGGATTTGATATAGACCCATATACCTGACCCTGTTGTTCTATCTTTCATGTGAAAATAAATAAACACGCCCTAGCTGGTTTGGCTCACTGGATAGAGCGTCAGCCTGTGGACTCAAGGGTCCCAAGTTTGATTCCGGCCAAGGGCATGTACCTTGGTTGCAGGCGCGTCCCCGGTTAGGGGTGTGCAGGAGGCAGCTGATCGATGCTTCTCTCTCATTGATGTTTCTAACTCTCTATCCCTCTCTCTTCCTCTCTGTAAAAAAATCAATAAAATATATTTTTTAAAAAGAAAGAAAATAAGTAAACACAAAATTAAGTGTGCACATGGGCATAAATATATGAACATGAAACAGAAAAGAATTGAGATTTTTTTATTGTCTTTATTGATTAGGCATTACATATGTATCCTTATCCCCCCTTGTCCCCACACCCCACACTTCTGCTCATGCCCTCACCCCCTTGGTGTCTGTGTCCATTGGTCATGCTTATATGCATGCATACAAGTCCTTTGTTTGATCTATGAGAATTAATCTTGTAATTAGTCTCCAATTTCAGCTGTGGAGAGGAATATTCATATATATTAGAGGCCCGATGCACGAAATTTGTGCAAGGGGTACAGCCCTCGCAGCCATGCAGCTTGCCTTGGCCCTCGCAGCCCTGGCTTCGTCCAGAAGGTTTTTTGGCTGTCCAGTCTAATTAGCGTATTATGCTTTGATTATTATAGATTATTATAGATACTAGAGGCCCAGTGCATGGATTCATGCACTGGTAAGGTCCTTCGGCCTGGCCTGCAGGGGTCAGGCTGAAACCAGCTCTGCGACATCCTCTGAGAGGTTCTGGATTGTGAGAGGACAGTTCTCAGGTGACACACCCCGGAATCGGGCTCCCTCCTCTCTGGTTCTGGGTGCATCACCTGAGAACTGCAGCTGCCAACTCACCACAGCTCAGCAGCTCCTGGGTTGACCATCTGCCCCACTGGTGGTCATTGCACATCATAGCTACCAGTTAGATGCTTGAATGATTGGACAGTTGCTTAGACTTTTATATATATAGATTACAGTTGTTCCACAAGTTTCTTAAGGGCTGGGCTGATATATCCTTTTAACTATGGTAGAGAAAAATGCTAAACTAAATTATGTCGTAAACTTATACACTTTCAGATAATTTCTTATCTTCTGCATGTTAATATTATCAAGTCATGTCTAGAAAAATCTGACTGATATCCTCTATATCACCATTCAGACCCTACTATATATGCGTTCACATATTTTCAATATGAAACTGAATTCTTTCAGTTTCCTGAATTCCTCTAGAGTATTATTAACAGACTGGAGGCCCGGTGCATAAAAATTCATGCACTGGATGTGGGGAGAGGAGGACCGTCCTTTGGGGGGGGGGGGTCCTTCAGCCCAGCCTGCCCCCTCTCACAGTCTGGGAGCCCTCAGGGGTGGTAGGCGACCTGGCGATCAGGGAAAGGCAACACCCCATCATACCTCCGCTGCCGCCACTGCTGGCAGCGCAAGCCTCAGCTGGCCCTAGTTACCTGCACCTCAGGCCGGCCCTGGTTGGCTGAGCAGCCAGTATGCGAGGCTTGCCTGTGCCTTGGGCTGGCCCTGGGTAGCTAGGGGACTAAGGGGACTGGGGGTCTCCAGAGACAGGCATCTTGTGGCTGTGGGCACCACCATCTTTGAGGGCATAGCAATTAGCATATTCCTTTATTAGCTGTGGGCGCTGCCATCTTTGAGGGCAGGGCAGTCAATTAGTATATTTCCTCCCTATTGGCTGTGGGCACCGCCATCTTTGTGAAGGCTTGAGGATCAATTAACATATTCCCTCTTTATTAGATAGAATTACTAAAGATATCTAATCACATTCTACTTATTATTATACTAGAAACCTGTACACAAAATTCGTGCACTCAGGGGATTCCCTCAGCGTGGTCTGCACCCTCTCACAGTTCTGGACCCCCTTGGCAAACATCCCTCTCACAGTGTGGGACTCCTCACTCCTTACAGCCCACCTGCAGTAGAGGTTGAAGAGGCTCCTGCTACTGCTGCTGCACTTGCCAGCCATGAACCGAGCTTCTAGCTGAGTGGCACTCCCCTTGTGGGAGCACACTGACCAGCAAGGGGAAGCTCCTACATTGAGCATCTGCCCCCTGGTGGTCAGTGTGCATCTTAGCGGCTAGTCGATCAGCTGTTTAGTCGAGTTGCATATTAGGGTTTTATTATATAGGATAAATGTATAGTTCATGTAACTTATAGTTTTTTATAAACTTAGTAGTTCAAATATGAGAGACTATTGGCTTCTTGCACAGACAACTAAGATTGCAGTGTGCAAGTATATTAGGAAGGAAACAAAGCTTCTACTATAAACACAGTTCTATGATGACTTAATAGCATAACTCTCCTATTTTCACAAAAAGGTGGGACAATGGATAGACCAGAATAAAAGCAACAAAATTCACCTGACTTATCCATGCTGTAGTAGTAATTGTTAAACAACGGACTGCATATTCTAAATAAGATAATGTTGTAGTTCTCTTTTCTAGCATTTATTCTTCCCAACAAAAACAAATAGTAACATTACCTAATATTTATAGAGTTTTGTCCAAATTCCAAACCACTCCCCCATGCTTTATTTTGTTTTATGTTCTTAATGACAGTATGCTGTATCAAGAGATGAGAACACAAGGAGGCTATGGGGTTTGGTGCAAGTGTGGAAGCTGCAAAGGTGGAGGAGTCCAGTCGGTCTCACCTTGTAATCTAGGTCTTGCTCTGCTGTAACCAGGACAGGGACCTTTGAGGACCTGCCACTGTGGTGTAGTTTTTTACATGATTCTTAAGCACTAGAAATTATTTTTATTAATTTGAGCAAATGCTTTTCCATCTTGAAAGCAGATGTCTGGTTCTCCTGCCCGTTGGTTTCATCAGGTGCTAGTTCGACCGGTATAATACACCCTCTTACACATCCTAGCAGGCCTCAGAGAGACATTGTGCCTGCCTACAAGGTGTTCCTGCCTCGCCCAAGCTTAACTTCACTATGAGGGTCACACGTTAAATCATAAAATATTTTCAGATGGAGTTTGGGCACAGGATATGGAAATAGGAAGTTTGAGCTCACTGAAGAAATGGCGCCCTTATATTCCTAATGGCAAAAATGCAGCTCACACAGAGGGGTGTGTGTGTGTGTGTGTGTGTCTATGATATAAATATATATGAAACCTAACTTGGAAGTCTTTACTGAAAAAAAAACAGTATTATATGTTCATTGTATTTTGAAATATAGCATGTTTACTCTCAAAGTTTTCTGTAAGTTAAAGTGAGGTCCTGGAAAACTATGATGATAGATAGATAGGTAGGTAGGTAGGTAGGTAGATAATAGGCAATTTTAAAATGCCATTTACTCTCTGTTGATTGTATGCAAGGCATAAGGCTTTATGCTAGATACTTAGACCCACAAAACAATTTTCAAGCAATTGGGAAGGAAAAGACAGATAACTATAATCCCTTATTTTGAGAAAATACATGCTCCCCACCCCCACACACACCCCTAAGTTATGTTAAGCCACCTGCACTCAGCTGGGGGAGATATAGATGGCTCAGGAGAAACAAGGAAACAGAGATGAATGTGCAGAGCTAATGGCTGCTGACATTTGGAAGTGCTGTGCCTGAGGCTCTGGAGAAGCTGGTATTGAAACAAACAGCAGAAGGGCAGGTATATTTGGTGGAAGAAATTTGTCAGCAACTACAACACAGTGAGGGAAAGATGCAGTATAAACTGAACTCTGGGAAATGACCTGTGTTCACCCACAGATAACCTCATATGTCTGGTGAGAAACCTTGGCCTCTTTATTTAGGAGAGACCATGTCCATGTTGCCAACGTTCAAACCATCATGAGTCTTTGGACACCAGAATGTTAAAACTCGTGAGCATAATTGTTCTGATTACGGTGGCAAATTCAAGTCATTCCAGATAACAACTGCTCATGTGGCATCCCAGAAATGCTGGTGTAGACATCATCTCTGAGCAGGAAGGCACCATGCGGGAAGTTGCGCAT
>PVJC01019182.1:20431-30598 GCA_004026665.1 Murina feae
AAAAAAAAAAGGGGGGGGGGGGGGGTGGGCTTAAGGGAAGCAGAAAAAAAGAAAATTCACATTTCTTCAATAGTTTTGTGTAGTAATAAATATGCCAAGACTAAAAAGTCATTATAAGTAGAAGAAATCCAATCTAATAAAAGAGTAATAAGCAAATTAACCCTCACTTTGTTACACCCACAAGCCACACCCACCAACCAATCAGGAGCAAATATGCAAATTAACTAAGATGGCGGCAGCTACAGAGCTGGAGTTGCCCCGGGCAATGAAGGAAGCCGTGGCCCTGCGGACCCTGAGCTCTACTCAAGGCTACAAAGTTTCAATTATAGAAGATAAACAAACCCCAGATACCTGCCAGGGGCAACCCAGGCTTCCAGTGGCAGACCAAGGCAACAAAGTTTCAATTATAGAAGTTAAATAAATCCCTGATCGCTGCTTCCAGCCAGGCACCCAGTAAGCACCCGAAACCTGAAGGAGCTGTGGGCAGCCTGAAACAGTCCTCTGCCCCTCACCCAGGCTGGCCACACCCCCATGGGGTGAGGGTTCCCACTGGGAGGCTTGGCCAGCCTGCAAACAGTCATCAGCCCCTCACCCAGGCTGGCCTGGCACGCCAGCAGGTGGACATCCCTGGAGGGGTCCCAGACTGCAAGAGGGCACAGGCCAGGCTGAAGGACCCCCCCTCCCACCCCCGTGCACAAATTTTTGTGCACCAGGCCTCTAGTTCTAACAATAATAATAAGAAAGTATTATAAGGATAGACTAATGCAACAAGCATGGACAAAAGCTTGGAGGGTCACAGGGAAGGATACATTCTACCCCATTCCTCAAAGAGAGTCTGTCTGTTCAGTAGGTGTGGAAGGAAGAATCAAGTCTAGCTGTCGGTCAGTTCAGGCCAAGCATCTAATCGCAGCATTAAGAGTGCCCCCTCGGAGACAAAGGCTGCCTGGGTAATGCTATGGCTTGTTCTCTCATTGGCTGTGTGGCTTCTGGAAAGTTCTTATCTGTTAAATTCTGTTTCTTCACAGAAGGGATAACTTTATAGCAATAAGAATTTTAACTTCTTAAATGGAATTATGCACATAAAACACTTAGGACAGTACATAGTGTAGAAGTATGCAATATTGTGACATTGGTATATGAATGAGTGAGTCTTAAAAATCATATATATATCTACAGCTCTAGGGAGAAAAAATCAACATGAACTTAGGTCATCAATATTCCCTGAGCCATCTGTCCTACTAACCTGATGTTCATACATACCTAAATATTTAATTGAACGGATTATTTTTTAATCTAGGTATTTTCCATCATGACAATGCCATCTGATTTTTCATAGTGACAGACAACATTTGACTCTATGAGTTAGAATCATTTAAACAACAAATCTGCTCTCATAAGGACCTGAGAAACCATTGGACTCTTAAAATGATGCTGTTAAAGTTACAGAGAAATTAATGTGGAGGTTCTTGATGCCTTCAAAATAAAGCTGGAACTTAGCATTGTGTTCATGGCCCTTATAACCTAGGCTGATCTCGCCATTCACGCCTAATTTTTCACCTTTTCAGCCACCTGCTGAACATTCTAAGTACTTTCATCTCTGGCTCTCAGCAAGTGATACTCAGCCAATCTAGAATCTTACCTATTCCTCTTCTCTATCTGATGATGTCCTACCCTGTTTTATACTCCAACTCAAAGAGTACTTCTCATGTGCATTGTAAAGGTTGCAAACTGGCCTCAGTGGCTTTGTTGATATAAGTGATAGCTTTTGTTGTAAACAAATTGAACTTTGCTTTTAAGCTGAAATGCGCTGTCCAGTTCTCCAAACGGTCACCACTCCCTGTTGTCTTACACACAGCTCAACTCTCCAATCATAGGAATTGCTTCATATTTCAGACATTTGAGGTGAAATCCTGGAAAAACCTTTAAAGGTCATTCCCCATTCCTTTCCCCACCAGGAGAATTAAACAGTCTCTTCTCTGAGCTCGCATAACGGATCCTGTTCACACTTAGTATAGTTAGCTTTATGTGTGCAGATCGCATATGCCCTGAAATCCTAGAGGATGTGGACTATGCATTATGCACATGTGCACCACTGCCCCTACACCATGATATGTGCTCAGTAATCGTGTGCTGAAGTTAGTTGAACTCTATGTGGTGCTTTAAGAATTTTTGCAGAAATGCTAAGATCATTTCAAGGCTGAACTATCTTTTGTCCCTGTTTTTAAGCACGAGACTATATTTGCATCTCTTTATATTTGAGTATTTTTTGAAAGTTTAATTATTTTAAACTGTCTTTGTCTTTTTTTATACCTATTTCTGAATCCCTTTTTCTACTACTCCGTCATTTATGTCCTTTCCCACATGTCCTCCATTTCATGAATAAATATAGATATTGCTCTCTATTTTATAGTTAGAATAATAGTTAAGAATGTTGAAACCTTAGTCAACATCAAATATACTCTCTTCTCAACTAGGTAGACCTCTTCTAAGTGTTTTATATGTTTTACTGATCCCCTCCCCCAATCATCTTCAGAGGTAGGAACCTTAGGAACTTTATCACTCATTTCACGCAATTAAAAAACAGAGGCCAAGAAAGGTCAGCTAAGCTGTCTGAGCTGGTGCCACCAGTAGTGACAAAGCCATTATGTGCCCCAGGTTGCTTGGCCTTTTCTAGAGGGCATTTCACTTTACAGCCACCCCGATGACCTGGTCCGAGGAGCCATTCCTTCCCTTCTGACCCCACATCACATTGCCACAGTCTAGCCTTTATTTCACTCTTTCTGAATCAGAGGTAATTGCTAACATGTGTCTCTTTGACCCCTTAATCATCTTAGCCTAATCACAATAGCTACCAATTACTGAACCATTGCTGTTTTCTAAGTCTTACCAAACACTTTTAGTTACACTCATTTAATCCACAAACACTATATTTTACTTGTGAGGAGCAGTTAAGCAGAGAGAGGCCATAGGTGATTTGCTCAAGGTCACATGGCTCCTAAATTTAGGCCTATTTCAAAGTCCAGACTCCTTTTCTCACCTCTGTCTAGTTCTGACTCTTCTTGCAGAGACCAAGTAGTTCCCTACTGCACATTTGTTGACTGAGTGCTCATCAGCTGATTAGGTGCCCTTACCTCTTCACTAACAGCTATGTAATGCAGAACTAGAGACGTGCAATATTTTTTATTCTTATTTATAAAGTTTGATCTTGAAAGAGAAAGGAGAGAACTTTCAAGCTATTTACTAAGCTTGGTTTTATAGAGGTCATATATTATATTTTTGCATATTGTTTCAGTCTTCCTCTTAGAAAATAAAGAAGTTTTGTTCCCCTTTCTCCTTTTGAGCTCAGTGTTTTAGATTATTTTATTCAAGAATTTGTGGTTTATATGCTACTATTACTAAAGGAATGTGACACACTCATTTTCTCAAAGTACTTGGTTCTTGTTAAGAATGACAAATTGGGAGGAAGCTCTAGTTTCATTGAGGTAATAGTAAAACCTTGACCCATATACTAACTCTGAGTCGTGTTAACCCCTTTTAGAAACAAGGGAATACATTTTCTTCATAGGAAAAATGTATTCATTTATGAGTAAACTAAGGGCCTGGCACACAAAAACTTGTGCACTCAGGGGGGTCCCTCAGCCCGGCCTGTGCCCTCTCGCAGTCTGGGACCCTTCGGGGGATGTCCACCTGCTGGTGTGCCTGGCCAGCCTGGGTGAGGGGCTGTTGGCTGTTTGCAGGCTGGCCACAGTCCCTTCAGGGTTTGAGTCTCTACTGGGGTGCCTTCCCAGCCTTGGAGAGGGGCTGAGGGCCGTTTGCAGGCAGGCCACAGCTCCCATTTACCCAACGTCCCAGCAAGGCTGGCTGGAAGCAGTTTTCTGGGGTTTATTTATCTTCTATAATTGAAACTTTGTTGCCTAGAGCAGAGGCCACAGCCAGCCTAGGTAGACAGTTTCCTCCATCGCTGGCCTCCTGTTTGCTCTACTTCCATGGCTGCCAGCCACCATCTTGGCTGGGTTAATTTGCATATCGTCACTCTGATTGTCTGGTGGGAATGGCTTAGGTGTAACGGAGTGGGGATTAATTTGCATATTACTCTTTTATTAGATTAGGTTAGATAAGAAAGAAGGATAGATCAGATCTCCCCGAATCTATCTTCTAAATGAAACATTTGAAGGAGTGTAAACTAGACCTCTTAGAGATAATTTAAACCTTTCATATCATAGAATCAAACCAGTCTTCAAAACTGGAAGGAACAGGGAATGTGAGCCAAATCTAGATCAGTAAAGCCCTGGAAGCGTCATGGGCCTCTGAGTGAGGCCCAATAAAAGTCAAGTGACAATTTGGGGTTGGAAAGATTCCTAAGATCCAATCTTCATCATCTTTTTTTGACTTTATATGGGAAAGCACGACCAAGAAACTACTTAGATCATATTCATAATATAACCATTTACTCCTAATACCAACCTAGTATTTACAACAACAGCCATCTGAAGGTCAAAAGATTTTGGAAAGCATTGCATCTGAGCATAAAAAGAAAAGACCTTGTGATCCAAAGGAGCTAAAAGTGGCATGGAAAATTCTTTAATGCATTTTTAATCATTCATTCTAAATTCCATTCTTTATTCTTGTTCCATTCAAGTATCTCTTTAGATCAAAGACCACAAGTATTGCCAAAGCACGTGATAGTTTTGAGATGCTGACAAGTACAAACTGTGCACCCATATTTTCCTTAAACCTGGTACTCATTTTCTTGTATAAATTAAGTAATATAAGAAGCTAGCTTTCTGTAGCTGAAAGGCTAGATTGTTAAAAATACCAACATTTCTGGATAAGAAAATGGGTGGAAAATACAAATTATGTCCTTATTTATGGAAACATTTAAGGTGAGGAGAAGTAATTATACCATATGGAAACTATTATGCCAGGTTCTATTCTTATATACCAATAATTCTGCATAAATAATTCTGCATTTTTATGAATAACATAGTGATATAAAACAGGATGCCAAGTTTGCAATATAATGATGGCACAATCCTATAAGAGAAAAATATCTTACACTGAAATAGTTCAAAAATAATTGAACCAAAAGAAACATCAAAAGGAATTGCACAATAGCCCAAGTAGGTGTAAAATACATAATTCAAAATGAAGAAGGTGTTTGGAGTTCTGGGAAGTGGAGTACTCAGGCTGCCTGATAAAATGGAATATTTGTTTGAAAAGAAGCATTGTAGATCTAAAGCAATAGAGAAGTGAGGCCAATATTGTAAGAAACTATCTCATTTCGCCCAGCCAGTGTCACTCAGTGGCTGAGCATCCACCTATGAGCAAGGAGGTCACAGTTCGATTCCTAGTCAGGAGGGCACATGCCCGGGGTTGTGGGCTCAATCCCCAGTGTGGGCTGTGCAGGAGGCAACCAATCAATGATTCTTTTGTATCATTGATGTTTCTATCCCTCTCTCACTCTCCCTTCCTCTCTGAAATAAAAAAAAAAAAAATTATATATTTTTTAAAAACTATCTCATTTGAAGTCCATATTTCAGTCTATATCATGAAAATCCCTTCAAGGGCAACTGAGAAACTATCACCTTGCCATTCCATGCCCAAGATTAGCAATCAAATCACTATTGTGTAGGAATGCAACCATTTATAGAGCATCTTCCCCTCACTTACTTGATTCAGTCTTTATGATAAGAATGGTAGGTGTGTTCTCTTACCATCCTCACTCTTTAAGTCAGGAAATTGTGTCCCCAAGATCCTGACTGAAGACCCAACCAGTAGGTAGGAAATCTGCCTGAGAACCCATGTTTTCTGAGTCACGTGCTCTCCTCTTTGTCTGTACCATACTGCCATTTTCTATTTTGCTTAGTGTATGTTACACAAATGAGAGCAGAACTGTCCCGAGCCTACAACAGAGATGGCTCTTAGCAGATCTAATAGTCCCTTTGGGGACAGCACAGTACAATGGTGAAAACTGTGAACATGAAGTCAGCTTATGAGAGTTCAAATCCCAGCTGCACCATTTATTATCTCTAGGACGTTAGACGAGTTATTTAACCTTTTTACGCCTGTCATTTCCTAGTTAGTAAAGTGGAGATAATGGCAGTATGACCTTCATAGAATTATTTATAAAGATTAAATAAGATTATATGTGTAAAGTGATAATTAGCCAGGTACCTGCCATGTGGCAAGAAGTCAATAATTGTTAGTAGTTATTATTTTTATTTTGTATAGTTTATGATTATTAATTGTTTTTATCATTGTGGTGGTTATTTAAATTGGTTCTATTGTTACCAATCAATAAACAGTACTGTGACAGTTTGTGAAATGAGAGCTCTACTTCTATGTAATTTGTGATTTAGAGTCAAAATGTGTGTGTGTGTGTGTGTGTGTGTGTGTCTATTAACCTAGAAGATAAGTGATGGTTAGAATAACTAACACTTTAATAATGCATATATCCTGTCATAATTATTTCATTGCACTGAAAAAAAGGTCTTTACTTTTCAGAATGGATTATTACTCAGTCCAGATTTCTCAACCTCATCAGCATTGACATTTGGGTGCGTGATTTTTGTTGCGGGGGCTGTGCTGTGCATTGTAGGACAGTTAGCAGCTCCCTGGCCTCTATCCACAAGGTGCCAGTAGCACACCCCACACAACCCCCTCCATCCTCCACAACTGCAACAAATTAAAATGTCTTCAGGCATTGCCAATGCCGCTGAAGGGGCAACATCACCCGAGCTGAGAACCGCTGCTATAGCAGCAGAACTGACAGGATTGTGGCAGAAAGCATGCATCCAAATAGGAGCCCACCTCAAAGTTTTAAACTTGAAAACACTTCTTCGAATGGCATACCTTTTAAAACATTAGGAGAACTTCTCTATGAGACTTACTTTACTTAAGAATTGCTTTTAAAGTATATGGATAACTTAGTTCATTACTTGAAGAATCACCCAAAAATATTCCCTAACTTGATCACCAACTGTACAAACCAAAGACTTGACACTAGCCCTAATCAGTTTGGCTCAGTGGGTAGAGCGGACTGAAAGGTCCCAGGTTCGATTCTGGTCAAGGGCATGTACCTTGGTTGCGGGCACGTCCCCGGTGGGGGGTGTGCAGGAGGCAGCTGATCAATGTTTCTCTCTCATCGATGTTTCTGGCTCTCTGCCTCTCTCCCTTTCTCTCTCTAAAAAAATCAATAAAATATATATTTTTTTAAAAAAAGACTTGACGCTAAGTGTCTCTTGGCACCTAACAAGTCTACCTTTATGAACAAGATGTGCCACCATTAGGGAATTCAAATGAACAGGGCACGGGCTCTTCACGCTACTGCAAAACGGTTGTTCAACAGAACTTCTGCTCCATGGCAGCTCTGCTGCAGCGAATCCTCAGCCCCCAAAGGTGTCCTCATTCAAGGGCCACGCTACTCTTCTTGGCTAGGTTATCGGTTACGTTGCTTTGTATTCACACTTGGTATGAAGGTCCAGCATCCTGGCAATTCAAAGCAATAAGCCATAGGAATGCCCTGCAGTGGCATATGACTGAATGACTGCGCCCTTTTCAGTACTTAGTGGAGGCTATAGAGGAGAGATAAGCTAAATGCAAGAAAAGTGGGTCATAATGTCAGACCTTCTTCTCAAGTTTGCAGATCCTGTAATGCCTTGCTCTTTGAGCTTTGGGGGTATATACTTCTGGTTTAGCACACTGTGTGTGTTTTTTAATTCTTTATTGTTTAAGGTATCACATAGAGTATTACATATGTCTCCTTTTTCCCCATTGGCCACCCCTATCCCCTAGCACATGCCCCCACCCTCCTAGTGTCTGTGTCCATTGGTTATGCTTATATGCACGCATACATGTCCTTTGGTTGATCTCTTAACCCCTATCCCCACCCTCCTCTGCCTTCCATCTGAAGATTGACAGACCGTTCGATGCTTCTATGTCTCTGGATCTATTTTTAATCATCAGTTTATGTTGTTCATTATTTTCCACATATGAGTGAGATCATGTGATAGTTTTCTTTCTCCGACTGGCTTATTTCATTTAGCGTAATGCTTTACAGATCCATCCATACTGTTACAAATGGTAAGAGTTATTTCTTTTTAACAGCAGCATCATATTTCACCATTTTTAATCCACTCATCTGCTGATGGGAACTTGAGTTGTTTCCAAATCTTGGCTATTGTAAATTGTGGTGCTATGAATATAGGGGTGTATATGTTCTTTCTGATAAGTATTTCGGATTTCTTGTGATATATTCCTAGAAGTGGGATTACTGGGTCAAATGGGAGTTCAACTTTTAATTTTTTGAGGAAGCTCCATACTGTTCTCCACAGTGGCTGCACCAGTCAGCATTCCCACCAGCAGTAAAGGAGGGTTCCTTTTTCTCCACATCGTAGCCAGCACTTGTCATTTGTCTATTTGATGATAGCCATTCTGACAGGTGTGAGGTGGTACCTCATTGTTGTTTTGATTTGCCTCTCTCAGATGATTAGTGACTTTGAGCATGTTTTCATATGTCTCATAGCCTTCTGTATGTCCATTTTCGAAAAGTCTCTAAGTCCTTTGCCCATTTTTTTATTGGATTGTTTATTTTCCTTTTGTTAAGATGTATGAGTTCCCTGTAAATTTTGGAAATTAGGCCTTTATCAGATGTAACATTGGCAAATATGTTCTCCCATGCAGTGGGCTTTCTTATTGTTTTGTGATGGTTTCTTTTGCTGCGCAGAAGCTTTTTATTTTGGTGTTGGGAAAATTGGACAAATGCATGCAAAAAAAAAAAAAGAAAGAAAGAAAAGAAACTAGACCACCAACTTACATCGTACACAAAAATAAACTCAAAGTGGATAAAGGACTTAAACGTAAGACAGAAACCATAAAAATACTAGGAGAATCCAGAGGCAGCAAAATATCAGACATATGCTGTAGTAATATCTTTACTGCTTCAACTCCTAGGGCAATGGAAACTAAGGAGAAAATAAACAAATGAGACTACATCAAAATAAAATAGCATGCTCTTATTTGTAAGTCATTCCTTAAGAGTTAGTAGTTAAGGCTTTCCTCAGTCCACAGTGTTGCTTAGAGTCTTTATCTAAACTGATAAAATAAATGAGGGATGAGGATTAACTGTGCTCTTCTATTCTGACCAGAAAGACTAGACAGCTATTTGCTTAAAGTCTGTGACAATTTAAGCAGATAGCTATCTATTGGAATTGGGATTATTATGAAAAACTGTGCCTTCTCTGTTTTTGTCTGTCTGTTTTAATTTGGGTTAGTTTTGAACACTGAATCATTTGTTTTAAGTGTAGTTATATTTCAGTGTCCAATACAACTGTGTTCCTTCACAGTTGGCCACTTTTCTGAAATGGGGTAGAAATCAATTATTTAGTCAGTGTTGCCTCCAAATACCAGCCCCCATTTCCTGGCTGCAATGCCACAGTCTGTGTGTCTCAGTGTCCTATGGGCTGATTGGGGCGGGGAGGGGTCTCCTTTGCAGGCAGCTGGAAGACCTGGGAGCACTAGGCCTCTGTCTCCTGAGGCCTTTCATCCTGGTCTGATGGTCTCAGGGTCCTGGGCATGAAAGGAGGAGCTTACAAGGCCTGTTGACAGAGAGGCTGGGAAGTCGCACATCATCACTTCCACCACCACATTCTTTTGCTCAGAGCAAGGCAAGGGCTAGCCCTGATTCAAGGGTGAGAGCCCAGACGCCACCTCTTGCTGCAAGAAGCAAGGAACAGTTGTGGCCTCATGTGCCTCCCCGCACCCCACTATGGCTGTGTGGCGGAAGCTGGTAGGTACTGGACTGAGAGAGCCTTTCTTCCCACTCTGACCAGCTTGTCTCGCTCACTGTGGGTGACCAGCCGGGGCTGGGTGAGCAGAGCCACAGCCCCTGGCTCCACCACAAGACAGTGTTCTTGTTCATATAAGAAATGGGCAGTTTTTAAAAAGCGGAGGAAAGTCCATTTAATTTGTTTCATACCTGCTACCTGATTGTTTTTGCTGATATGCCAGTTTGTGTGGTGGGAGTCTTGTTCTCTTAACTTCCCTTTCATCTTGTCTCAAAAATATGTCCTTTGTGTCATCTTGTAATTTAGGATTTATTAGGGGTGATAGACTTTTTATTTCAGACTTTTTATTTTAGCTCAGAAACTCTAGGAGTATCATTTACTC
>PVJC01019183.1:0-30493 GCA_004026665.1 Murina feae
TTGCTGAGAGTTTTTATCAAAAATGGGTGCTGGATTTTGTCAAATGCTTTTTCTGCATCAATTGATATGATTAAGTGGTTTTTATCTCTTAATTTGTTTATGTGATGTATCACATTTATTGATTTGCGGATATTGTACCATCCTTGCATCCCTGGGATAAATCCTACTTGGTCGTGGTGTATGATCTTTCTGATGTACTATTGGATCCGATTTGCTAGGATTTTGTTGAGGATTTTGGCATCTATGTTCATGAGGGATATTGACCTGTAATTCTCTTTCATTGTGTTGTCTTTGTCTGGTTTTGGTATTATGGTAATGCTGGCTTCATAGATTGAGTTTGGAAGTGTTCCTTCCTCTCGATTTTTTTGGAATAGTCTGAGGAGGATAGGTTTTAGTTCTTCCTTAAATATTTGGTAAAACTCCCCTGTGAAGCCATCTGGCCCCGGGCTTTTGTTTGCTGGGAGCTTTTTGATTACTGCTTCAATTTCTTCCATAGTGATTGGCCTATTGAGATTTTTAGATTCTTCCTGATTGAGTTTTGGAATGTTGTACTTTTCTAGGAATATGTCCATTTCCTCGAGGTTGTCCCGTTTGTTGGAATAGAGTCGTTCATAGTATTCTTTAACAATCCTCTGTATTTCTGTAGGGTCTGTTGTTATTTCTCCTTTTTCATTTCTGATTTTGTTTATTAGGGTCCTCTCTCTTTACTTCTTGGTGAGCCTGGCTAGAGGTGCATGAATCTTGTTTATCCTTTCAAAAAACCAGCTCTTGGTTTCATTGATCTTTTGTACTGTGTTTTTGGTCTCCAAATCATTTATCTCCGCTCTGATCTTTATAATTTCCTTCCTTCTGCTTACACTGGGCTTTTCTTGTTGCTCTCTTTCTAAATCTTTGAGTTGCAGGGTTAGGTAATTTATTATCATTGTTTCTTGTTTTCTGCAGTAGGTTTGTAGAGCTATGAACTTCCCTCTCAAGACTGCTTTCATTGTGTCCCATAGATATTGGATTGTTGTGTTTTCATTGTCGTTTGTTGCAATGATGCTTTTTATTTCTTCTTTGATCTCTGTGGTAACCCAGTCATTTTTTAATAGCATTCTGTTTAGTCTCCATGTGTTTGATTTTTTTGGATTGTTTTTATTGTAGTTGATTACCAGTTGTATGCCATTGTGATCTGAGAAGATGCTTGATATGATTTCTATCTTCTTGAATTTGAAGAGACTTTGCCTGTGCCCCAAAATATGGTCTATCTTTGAGAATGACCCATGTGCACTTGAAAAGAATGTATATTCTGTGGCTTTGGGGTGAAGTGTTCTGAAGATGTCTATTAAGTCCATCTGCGCTAGTGAGTCATTTAGGATTGATGTTTCTTTGCTGATTTTTTGTTTAGTGGATTTGGCCAATGGTGATACTGGGGTATGAAAGTCCCCCACTATGATTGTATTGCTGTCAATCTCTCCCTTGATATTTTCCAGAAGTTTTTTTATGTATTTGGGTGCTCCTATATTGGGTGCGTATATGTTTACCAGAGTTATTTCTTCTTGTTGAATGGCTCCCTTTAGTATAATGAAGTGGCCTTCCTTGTCTCTTTTTATGTCCCTCACTTTGAGATCTAATTTGTCAGATATAAGTATTGCTACCCCAGCTTTTTTTCGTTTCCATTGGCCTGTAAAATATTTTTCCATCCTTTTGCCACCCGTTTGTGTGCATCTTTTTTTCTGAGGTGGGTTTTCGTGTAAACAGCAGATATGTGGGTCATGTTTTCTTATCCACTCAGTTACCCTATGTCTTTTGATTGGGGCATTTAATCCATTTACATTAAAGTTATTATTGATAAATACTTGTTTGTCGCCATTTTTATTCTTTACCCTTGTGTTCCTTCTTCATTTCCTATTTTTCCTTTTTACAGTAGGCCCTTTAACATTTCTTGCATTGCTGGTTTGGTAGTAACAAACTCCCTTAGTCCTTTTTTGTCTGTGAAGCTCCTAATTTCACCCTCAATTTTGATTGACAGCCTTGCTGGGTACAGTATTCTTGGATTCAGACCTTTCCTTTGCATGACTTTTTATATTTCATTCCATTCCCTTCTTGCCTGATGTGTTTCTGTTGAGAAATCAGTCACTAGTCTGATTGGGGAGCCTTTGTAGGTAACTTTCTGTCTCTCTCTGGCCGCTTTTAAGATTCTTTCTTTGTCATTGGTGTTTGCCAATTTAATTATAATGTGTCTTGGCGTTGGTCTTTTGGGGTTCAGTTTGATTGGGTCTCTGTGGGCTTCTTGGATTTGCAAGGGTTTTTTCTTCCCTATTTCAGGGACGTTTTCTGTCATTATTTCTTC
This sequence comes from Murina feae, assembly GCA_004026665.1. NCBI lineage: Eukaryota > Metazoa > Chordata > Mammalia > Chiroptera > Vespertilionidae > Murina > Murina feae. The sequence continues at coordinate 2,333 of PVJC01019183.1, forward strand.
AAACAAGTTTTCTATTCCTTGCTCAGTTTTCTTTCCTTCTGGCACCCCTATTATGCGTATGTTGTTTTGTTTTGTGTTGTCCCAAAGTTCTCTTAGGCTCTCCTCCTGCTTTTTAATTCTTTTTTCTAGGTGCTGCTCTGCTTGGGTATTTTTTTCTACCTTGTCTTCTAGCTCACTGATGCAGTCCTCTGCTTCTTCTAGTCTACTCTTGATGCTTTCTATTGAGTTCTTCATAGCAGTGATGTCGTTTTTCATTTCTTCCTGCTTCTTCATTTTCTCTTGGTTCTTCTTCATTTCCTCTTGGTTCTTACACATACTGTAAAATTTTTCTTCCATTCTTTTCATCCACCTTATGACCATTTCCCTGAATTCTTTCTCCAACAAGATACTTGCCTCCATTTCATTTACTTCCCTTTCTGTTGATGCCTGTTTTTCTTTCATATGCGGGCTGTTTCTTTGTCTCCCCATGATCTATCTTCTCTGGGTATCTGGTTATATAGTTTTTCTCTCCTTTCTGTGAGGAGGTCAGGACTCGTCTGGGTCCACGTATTCTTGGTTTGAGCTCAGGTGTTCCTGGGTTCCTGGTTGGGCCCTGGGTGACCTGTTTGCAGTATCCCTGGATGTATACGTTTCTTGTAACAGTCACCCAAGATGGCCGGGTTTCCGCAGCAGATTCACCAGCTCCGGGAGAGATTTCAGCAGCAGTGGAGGCAGTGCCCGGTTAAGGGAGCCCCATTCGGGTTCTCCAACAGTCCTCTGGAGTATAGCTGTTGCACACCCACAAATTTCCATGCTTGGTACATCCACACACTCTCCATTCCTTCTCTCTCTCTCTCAATGTCTTTCAGTCTGCCTTCTCATCGGCAGCCATCTTCCTTCTCCTGAATATTTCTTGCCACTCCCTTCTGGCCTGCAAAGTTTCTGTTGAGAAATCAGCTGACAGTCATATGGGTGCCCCCTTGTAGGTAACTAACTGCTTTTCTCTTGCAGCTTTTAAGATTCTCGCCTTGTCTTTTGCTCTTGGCATTTTAATTATGATATGTCTTGGTGTGGTCCTCCTTCGGTTCCTTTTGTTTGAAGTTCTCTGTGCTTCCAGGACTTGGAAGTCTATTTCTTTCACCAGGTGGGAAAAGTTTTCTGTCATTATTTCTTCAAATAGGTTTTCAATATCTTGCTCTTTCTCTTCTTCTGGCACCCCTATAATTCTGATGTTGGTACGCTTGAAGTTGTCCCACAGACTCTTTACACTATCTTCATACTTTTTGATCCTTTTTCTTTTTTCTTTTTTTCTTTTTTCTTTTTGCTTTTCCGGCTGGGTGGGTTTTGCTTCTTCATATTTCATATCTTTGACTTGCTTCTTGCAATCCTCTCGTCTGCTGTTAGATCTATGTATATTATTCTTTATTTCAGTCAGTGTATGGTTAATTTCTAGTTGGTCCTTTATCATATCCTTGAGGGTCTCATTAGATTTATTGAGGATCTCACTAAATTTATCGGCAGTCCCACTAAATTTATCGGCAGTCTCTAGAAATTTCCTGAAAAACCTAATAACCGTGGTTTTGAACTCTATTTCCTGTCGTTTTCTTTCCTCCATTTCTGTCATTTGTGACCTGTTTTTTTTTTCTCCACATTTTGGCTGCTTCCCTTTCTGAGTTAGGTGATCACTGCGAGGAATTAACCTCTAAGCCACTTGGTTATGAGAGTCAGCTGTGTCTACAGTGAGAGAACTTCTGTGCTGGAGACACCCTTATGGGGCAAGAGTTGTTTCAGTGGGGCTTTTGTGCTCACTGCATCTGCCCTGAGTGTGTTCCTTGTGGATCTGTTTTGTTTAGGATGGTCCCACTCTGGCCACTGGGTAAGGCTGGCTTCTGTATCTTTAAGGAGGTGTTGAGGTAGCCTTTGCCTTAGGCTACTCAGCCTTTTATATGCAAAAGCCTCTGATGCAGCTTGGGAGGGGCGGGGCCTTGGGGAGTTTGCAGGGCAGGGCGGAGCAAATAGCTATGGTGCTTCTCAGCCCTGCGCTAAGAGACACGGGGTCTCTGTGTCCCACAGTAATTGCTGCAAGCAACGCTGAGAGAAACTCGCTTTGGATTTCCTCCCGGTGCCAGTCAGTCCCCCTTTTCCGGGTGTCTGGGTCCTCAGAAACTTGCCTGGAACTGGAGTTCAGAGCTGCTGGGAACTTGTGGCTCTCTCCGTTTTGGAAAAGAACTGTGTCCTCCGGCGCCAGCCCTCTTCCCAAGCCCGTGTGCGTGCCTTCGTACCTCTGTACTTTGCTTCCGCCACTCCTCTGAGTCTCAGACTCTTTTTTAGTTGTAGGATTTTCACTCAGCCAGCCTTCCTGTGGGTGCGAGTGGTGTCTGTGTGTTCTTTTCGTGGTTTTTCTGAAATAGTTTTTCACGGCTGCATTTATGGTGTTTACCTGATGCCGCCATCTTGCTGTCTCATCTACACTCAAGCTTTTTAAGGAAAAAAAGAAATGAATATTTCATACTTTTATAAAATTTCTATTGCTTTCTCATGAATTCTTTCATAACACAGTATTAATATGAATATAACCATTTTTGATTTTAGAATGACATCAGAATTTCTAAATGATGGTAAAGAGACTAGAAGAGATTTCTAAATTCACATGGGACTAATTACATTAGGAAGGATTGGTGACATTTTTACATTTTGCTTTCAAACTGAGGGCAAGAGTGCATGGAACACATATCAATCACAGCTATTGATTTTTCTGCCTGTAAATTTATGAGTCTGTTTGTTTAATAAAATTATCATGTTCAAGTTAATTGCAAAAGACTTTTATAATCTTTGGCAATGCCTTTAGATATTCAGCAATTTATTACAAAACATATTTGTTTAACCCCTTCGAGATATCACCAAAATGAACAACTTAGTAAGCCAAACTTTATACATAACCTATGTAATATACACAGCAAAACATTTTATTTACATGTAAACCAGAGTAGACGAAACTAAAAAGAAGTAGAAAGATTTTGAAATGATGATTTTTGCAGCTTTGGCTCTGACCATCATTTTTCTCACCCTCTGGAATCCCACTCGTGCAGTGCTGGTGGGAATGCAGATTGGTGCAGCCACTATGGAAAACAGTTTGGAATTTCCTCAAAAAAATAAAAATGGAACTGCCATTTGCCCTAGTGATGCAATTGGGGGTAGCTCAGTGGGGGTAGAGGGAGGGGGATGGGACATCTATAAAAAATAAAGTTAAATAAATAAAAAACTGGAAGATCACCACCTAATGTATTTTAGGTAATAGATGCTATCATCCCAATGGTATTTATCTATCTTGCTCATCTTACAGGATCCTACCTTCCTCACACACTCCATTTTCCAACACTTGCTCAAATTTGTTATTATAAGAAAAAATAACACATTATTAGAAACAGTACATTTCACCAGAGCCATGGCCAGTGCCAATAGTTACTACTATGGTTAAGAGGATCTTTCCCATTTATTGAAGACTTTTCATTTTAAGAGTTTTGTCAGCTTAAGAATGATTAAGCCCTAGTCAGTTTGGCTCAGTGGATAGAGCATCAGCCTGCGGACTGAAGGGTCCCAGGTTCAAGGGCACATGCCCATGATTTGGGCTCAATCTCCAGTGGGGCCCATGCAGGAGGCAGCCAATCAATTATTCTCTCTCATCACTGATGCTTTTATCTCTCTCTCCCTCTCCCTTCCTCTGTGAAAAAAAAATGATGAAAATTACATAATAGCTATGTGCAGGTGGCTTCAGCAGGATATCCTCCAGCAGGGAAAGAGAATGGCAGCTGGGATATTGCAGGATTGCCAGAAAGGTATTGTCTATTCTGCTCTGAGCCTTAAAAGACCTTTTCATTCACTCACCATGACACTGTTACAAGTGCCAACAGTTTTTTCACACAATCAGGTATGTTCCCTGACTTCTTTCGCTTATTTGCCCCTGCTTAATATTCATAAAATTGTTTCTCTCACACTGAAAACAGACTGTCTCCTATAATTTGATTCTCACCTCTGGTCCTTATCAACTCTCCAGATTCCTCACTTATCTTCCTATCTACTTGCTTTCCTTGAACCCTTCGTTATCTCACATCTGCCACATAGATACTATCTCTCTAGAGTCTAGACATTGGTCCAGCCACTATCAACAGTACAAGTTATATTATAGGAGATGTCATTGTTCACCACACTCAAGCTTTATTATTATAATCCTTAATCCTGGGAGGGATATGCACTATGTTTCAAATAGTTTAAATACAGCTCCTCAATTAAGAAATCTGTAACCTGCCCTGACCAGTTTGGCTCAGTGGATAGAGTGTTGGCCTGCAGACTGAAAGGTCCCAGGTTCTATTCCAGACAAGGGCATATACCTTGGTTGTGGGCACATCCCCAGTAGGGGATATGCAGGAGGCAGCTGATCGATGTTTCTCTCCCATCGATGTTTCTAGCTCTCTATCCCTCTCCCTTCCTCTCTGTAAAAAATCAATAAAATATATTTTTTAAAAAAAGTAATCTGTAACCTTAATACTTGCCCAGCATTCTAAATTTTTTCACTTTGTATATTTTTTTCTTAGTGGCTGAACATTTTATTTCATTATTAGAGTAAATGATAATTTCATTGGAGATACATATGCCTCCAAAATCTAAAAATTAAAATCTTGGTGAATATTTTTCGAAGACCATTATTTTTTTAATTACCTATATATACTTATAAGCCCTGAGAAAATATTTTATTTTTATTCAGTCAGTCAGGCAACAACTATTTGAAAGTATACTTTGTGCAATAAGGTAGAAGAAGAAGAAACATGGAATTAGAATTTCTGAGTCAAATTTTATCTTCACCATTTATGAAAAAATCCAAAATACTCTCAATCTACTCCATATTTAGCATTACTCATTCAGTGGAAATGACAATATATTTCCAGCACACCTCATCAGGCAAGGGTCAAGATCATGTAAATATGAACCCATTTTGTAGAGTATAAAACACTCTCCACAAATTTAAGATTTTAGCAGCATTTTGTGTAAAACAGTGGAATGGGTGTTGGTTGCCTCTATATTTAGTGTTACAACAGGTCCCCTGATGCTCTCTAACCTTTCTTTACTACCTCATTTTATGGGTGGGAAATAAAAACCTGCCCAGGAGAGAAGGAATGTAAAATTAAGATCCTGTGAAAGTCCTGTCAGGAACATTTGGAGGTAAGTGTATTGTGAAACAAGCATTTCTTCTGCCTATAAAAATGCTTTCCCTGTTCTAATTGTCCCTGAAAACCTCTGGAGACATTATTTCAAAATATGTCTCCTCCGACCCTAGACCATTTTAATTTACAAACCCATAAATTGTTGAGTGCAAACAGCTCTGTATGTACATTTGATGATAGAACTAACACATTGGTGAAAAATATGTACTTGAATAGTTTTACATTTTCTCTAAGTCAAAGAAGTGTAACATTCTATTTTAAACCATTTTATCTCAGAATGTTTTCAGAACTAGAAAGAAATTGCAATGCTATTTAAGAAAAAACTTTTAAAAATCAATTAAAATTAAATAGTTAAAAGAATACTAGGAAAAACACCCTATCAGCTATGCTCCAAACTATCATTCCTACAATATTATAAAATTAGGCTATTGGAAAAGAAACAAAATCTGTTTAGTAAAGGCATATTACATTGAAAAGGTCATTAAATTTTAATGTGTGAAATTAAATATATAACTCAAGCTTTGAGCAAAGCCTCATCCTGCCTCTTGCTCAGCAGAGAGCGTTGCTCCATGAATCACACATTTGTCTCCATTTTTATATAGAATATAATCTGAAGTAACCCTGCCTCTAATTATTTATAGTTAATTTTTATACATGTTTTTAATTAGGGAAAATGTTTCACAATCGTGAGAATCTGGTAACATGCCATATGCAGAGAGAGGTTCTCTGACATGAATTTTAAAAGGTGTAGCAGCCTGACAAGTGCTTCACAGTGTCCCTAAAATAGCACAAACAGAAATGTAAGCACAGCAAAGGGAGATGGAGGATGTGTCAACTGGTTTGGCCCCATGGCTACATCGGTTCAATAGAGAAAGAACAACAGAAAAAGCCCAAGGAGTGAATCCTGATAGTGACAAATTGGCACTATCACTGGCTGGGTTCTAATCTGAACGCAGAATTTTTACAGCCTTTGCTGATTTTGGAAATGCACTGATAGACTGACCACATTGGATTCCGATGTAGGAGAAATCTGCAGGACCAATGAAACCGAATGCGTGGCCAGAGAGTCAAGATGTGGGCCCAGGGTTAGTGGTGGGAGGTATCAAAGTTTTCTACCTTACTTATAGCCATAGTGGAGGTCAGGACAAATAGTACATTACTATAATGACCCTGAATCCTGAGTATCAACTATCACATGAAAATAAAATAAATAAAATAAAACAAAACAAAACAAACCCTGGGGATCCTCCTACTACACTGCTCACAGCTCTAGGTTCCTACCCACTTACCTCAGTCTGAGAGATAACAGAATTGGTCTTGTAATTATCCAACCCTTAGATCAGAGGTGAGGGGAGAATTGTAAGAAAATCAAATTCAACAGTGAAAGGGCCAAAGATTATATACTTACTGTTTAAGAGGAAAAAAGTTAAGGAATTCCCTCAGAATATTTTTATTTTCTATACTTTGCACATGTTAAATAGGATACTTTCAGCATTAACAAAATATTTGTATTAACTGTATATAAAAACAAATTTATATATTTTCTTAGATCAGCACCTTACTGATTCCCATTGATTGTAGCAATCTATAATACTTTGATTTTATATTTAAAGAAACGTATCATCTACAAATAATGACAGTGTCTCTTCTTCCCATTTAGTTCTTACAGGTTTCTTTCTTTTTTTGTTTTACCAAACTGGCTAAAATCTCCTTAAAAAATGTTGAAGAGAAATTATTACAATACACTTTCTTGTCTTCTTCATGATATTACAAAGAATGTTAAAGAAAATGGTTAAGAATAATTGATCTGAGGCTTTATTTAGGTGTTATTTATGAAAGAAGTTTCCTTTCATTGACAGTTTGCCAAATATTTCATAGTAAACCAGAGGTCCAATGCACAAAATTCATGCAAGGGGCTCAGCCCTCGCAGCCCCGGCTACCTTGTGGCCCTGGATGCTTCACAGCCAATGGTCCCACCACCTCCTTGCCCACGGGTCATTCCAGAAAGTCAATAAGCTATTTGGTCTAATTAGCATATTAGCTCTTTATTATATAAGACTAGGGGCCCAGTGCACAAAATTTGTGCACTGGGAGGGGGGGGTTCCTCAGCCCAGCCTGCCCCCTCTCACATATTGGAAGCCCTCAGGGAATGTCTTACTGATGGCTGAGGCCCGCTCCCTGCTCCCCATGGGGAGTGGGCTTAAGCCACAGTCTGGCCTCCCTTTGCGGGAGGCGATCAGGCTAATCATGGGAAGCCACCAGCCCCATCACTCTGCTGCTACAGCCACTGCCAGTCACCACAGCCACCAAGGTGTTTTCATCAACACCGACTCCAGTTCCTTCACCATGAAAAAATGACAACTTTCTTTAGGCATTTTCAAGATGTGTCTTTCATAGGATAAGACCTTTCTTTCTTTCTTTCTTTCTTTCTTTCTTTCTTTCTTTCTTTCTTTCTTTCTTTCTTTCTTTTTTTTTCTCACCTGAGGCTATGTTTGCATTGATTTTTAGAGACTGTGGAAGAGAAGGGAAAGACAGAGAGAAACATCAAAGTGAAAAGAACACTTCAATTGGTTGCCTCTAGCAAGAGCCCTGACCTGGGCCCCGGCCAGGGAGGAGCCTGCAACCTAGGTACATGCCCTTGATCAGAATTGAACCCAGGCCCTGCAGTCAGCAAGCTGAGGCATTATGTACTGAGCCAAACCGGCTAGGACAGTATATGACATTTCTTAGCCCTCCAGCAGTGGACCTTCATTTTTTTTTTCCAGGAGTGTGTTGGAAAACCCTAGATCACCTTTAGGGATTCATATTACCCAAGTTACTAAGAATATTACCAATGGCATACAGGAAGCTTAGCCAATTATCAGTCAGAAAAGGTGTTTCCTCTTTAGTTCACTCCCATCACCGGCTCCACCCCTGCCCCTCCAATCCCAGCTCTACCACTACCCAGGCCTGTAGCCTCTGGGCTAGGATGCGGACCTGGGCAGAAGACCCCTCAATCCCTGTGATGGCCGGCTCCACCCCTTCCTAGGTCAGGGGTCTCTGCCCGAGGCTGCAGGCCTGGGTAGAAGACCCTCGAACCCCCTGCAATCACTGGCTTCGCACCTTCCCAGGTTCCTGCAATTGATGGCTCTGCCCCTCGCCCCCCCCATCTTCCCTCCCCCACCTGCCTGGCTAACAGGCCTTGATACTTCAGTTGCAGAGCTGAAGTGGACTGGGTACCACCATGTTTGTTAAATTAATTTGCATATTTGCTCATGATTGGTTGGTGGGTGTGGCTTGTGGGAGTGGCTTGTGAATGTAATGGAGTGAGGATCAATTTGCATATTACTTTTTTATTAGATTAGATTAGATTCATTTTCATTTAGAATGAGTTTTGTTCAACTATATTTTTAAAATATTTCCAGTTATTCTGTTTTAATCTTTATTGCTATTTAGTTATTTTTTTAGTTTTTTTAAAAAAATAACTGTTTACATTCAATATTATTTTATATTAGTTTCAGGTGTACAGCATAATGGTTAGACAATCATATATTTTACTAAGTGTTTTCCCTGATTTTTTTTACTACCCACCTGGCACCATGCATAGTTATTAAAATATTACAAGTGAAAGAATTCAGTCAGAGAAAGACAAACACCATATAATTTGACTTATATGTGGAATCTAAAGAACAATATGAACAAACAAGCAAAGTAGAAACAGACTCATAGATGTGATGGACAGACATCATGATGGTTGCCACAGGGGTAGGTGGTTTTGAAACTGGGTGAAAGGGATGACAAGATTAATAGGTACAGACTGGTATTTGCAAAAATAGTCATGCACAGTTATTTAGCTATTTATGACAATCTTTTACTAAATTTAGTTGCTGCTATATCTCTAGTTATGGTCCCTTTAAGAACTCTAATGCATTGATTATTTTTGCCTTCTTTGTCTTTTTGCAGATAACTATTACTAGAGATTTGTGTATTTTAGTAGCCTTTACAGAGAAATATTTTTCTTGTGGATCCACTCCATCATATTTTTGTTTTCTATTTTGTTAATTGCTGCTCTTAAATTTTGCATATGTTTGCTTCTAATTTTTGTGTGTGCTTACTTACAGTTTTCTAACTTCTTTATTCTTTTTAACATAAAATTTAATATTTGGCAATTTAGGATTGCTTCACCCCACAAATTACAATAGGCAGTATTTTAATTACTAACAAGTTCTAATAATTTTTAATTTCTATTATTAAAATTTTGGCCTATCAATTATTTAGCTGTTCCTTAACAAATATAAATTTTTACATATGATTTTTATTAAGTTTTAATATAAATGCATTTGATTAGAGAATTGGTGTGATCATATCTACTTTAAATTTCATTGAAAATCACCTTATTATCTGATGCAATGGACAATTTTTTGAAAGGTTTCAGTTGTACAATAAAATAGTATGTTTTAATTGTGGGTTTAATTAGGCAAACTTGTTATTGCATTGCTCAATAATTATTGAGTGTTCTATCAATAAATGACAAAATGCTGAGGAAATCTCCTTCTATATGGTAAATTTGTCTTTTCTTCCCTGTAGTCTTGTGAAATTCTGTATTATATGTTTTCAAAGGTGTTACTATGCCCATACAATTTAAAAATTGTTGTATATTTCTGGAGAATCAAACCTTTCATAATTTTGAAGCAAATGATTTTCATTGCTGTTATTTATTTTTTTCTGGTTAAAATAGCTACTCCATGTTATTTGGACAGCATTCTATATATTTTTTTCCTTTTCTTTAAATCTTTCCATGTTCTTGTACATTAAATGTCTTTTGTAAACAACATATACAATTAGAATAAAATGTGTATCATTACAATTTAATGTATACACACATGCATGCATAAAAGAAGACTTCCTGAATTTAATGATATCTGAAAAACATTAAAGATTTATTAAAAATTATTAAAAGTCAACAAGCCCATGAATAAATTAGCTAGAACAGCAAAAAATATCGGAAAATAATAAGAATGAGTGAGGGCTTGAAATTCCAGGCTTTAAAGCTAACTATGAAGACAATGTAATTTAAATAGCTTACTTAGTACTCCCATCAAAATAACAATTTAATCAATTGAAAACAGACAATCTAGCCACAAAAAAACTAAGTGTAATATATGATTAAAATGAAATGTTAAGTCCTTTGCAATATTACTAACTACAATAATTTTACAATATATATTTTATAAATATAATATTATAAATAAAGTTGAGGTATACTAACAGGAATAACTGGTTAATGAACTAGAAAAAAATACAGGTTGACTTGTACTTTTCTCATACTATACAGGCATACCTTGGAGATATTTTGACTCAGGTCCAGATCACAGCTATAAAGTGAATTTTTTTGGTTTCCCTATACATATAAAAGTAATGTTTACACTATAACTATAGTCTATTGAGTGTGCAATAGCATTATGCTTAAAAACTGCACATAACTTAATTAAAATAATTTCTTGCTAAAAATGCTAACCACCGTATAAGGCTTCAGCAAGTCATAATCTTTTTGCTAGTGGAGAGTTTTACCTTTAATTGGTAAAAAACAACATTCAATATCTGCAAAGTGTAATAAAACTAGGATATATATATATATATGACTTTTATTCATTCAAAGAACACTGTGCTGAAAACAGTAGTAACTGTTTTACCAGCCTGGTCATTGCAGTAACTCCTTATGTGTCTCCTGCTTTGTTTCCCTTCTAGCCCTCCTACCTCCCCTTCTAGGTGGAGCACTCAGAATGCCTGTTTCACAAGCAAGTCAGCTCATGGCGCTCTTCTGCTCAGATCCCTCCCAAAATTCCCCACCACAGAGATTAAGCCAATGTCTTCACCATGATCTGCAAAGGTCCCGGATGATCAGTCCATCCCTACATCCTCTCCTACTGCTCTTACCCAAACCCACTCTCTTTCAGCCTCCCCAAACTTTCTGAGCCTTTGCCTTTGCCCTCCTTCTTCCTGGGATGACCCTGCCAAGGAATCTAAGGACTTGTTCCTTCAGCTTCTTCAAGGACACAGTGAGGCCTCCCTGGCTACCTACAGAAATGGCGCCTCTCCCATTGTCCTGCAGCCCTCCCTGGCTCCTCCAGTTGGCTTTTGTTTCCTCCACAGCACTTACTTATATTTGACTGTTATTTTCATGTTTATTTATTATGTTTTCTCACTCCAACCCTCATTAAAACTACAGCTCTACCATGGCAGGAATTCATGGCTTCGTTCACTGTGCATGACATTTAGTAGGCACTCTATAAAAGTTATTGAATGCATGAATAAATGAATAAACATAGTATATGCTCAATATTATTGAATGATGCAATCAATCCTGTTTTCCTGTAAGCGTCGGTAACACATGACACTTACTGTATCATGTAAGTTAATGTCTAATTATAAAAAGTTATTTTTGTCAATAGTTACTACTATGAACTCCTCAAGTGCAGAGACCATCTTTTAAATTTCCCTTACATTCTACACAGTATTTTAATTACTGCTCAATTGCTGGCAGGTGCTTGTATATAGACTTAAATATTCATTCATAATGTGGCTCTAAATGCTCCAAGAAAATGCAACAAATTTGCTGTGATATTTATTTCTCCCTCCTTCCTCTGCTGCTTTTTATACAAAGAAGTAATCACATAGGGAAATACTGAATTCTCACTTCTACTGAGTTCTGTCCTACCATCCTGAGAGGAGCTTGTCAGTGATGACATAGGAAAGAAAAAACTGAAGCAAAATGAGGGAAAAGGCAGAAAAGGGGGAGCCAGAATCGGAATTCCTACTATATGAGCAGAGAGCTTTTGGATTTACCCTGAGGTATTGGTGGTTAATTAAACATCGTCTGATAGATTGCAATTTCTTGAACTTCCTTCCAGTTAGAATATTTTATTCAAATAGGATAAGGCAATGTACACTTCAAAGAGAATTAACACATATAGATATCTTTACACATAAGAATTGAGCATTTTAGAAATTCAGCAATTTGGTATATGACCACAGAAATAATATTACAGCATGAAAAACCAAAAATTATGTTATAATATAATCAGGTAAATAGTATCTTAAGCATTTATTCTCTTTATTTCAATGTTAAAGGGAGTTTTACCCTTTTGTTGCCTATTTTTTAATTTAACACACCCTTGCCCATAAATGTTACCTTATATCTGACGCATTAGTTTATCACCGTAGTTTATTCCATCTCCTTGACAAAGATACAAAACACCTACTCACAGGAACATTTTATATAAAGACACATATCAAGTCGCCTATCAAACCACTTCTCCAGCCTACACTGTCTCAACTGCTCTATATTTCCTTCACAGATGCAACTTTCTTGTTGTAATAATTTCCTTAGATCCTCCTTCTATTTTTCTTTCTTACATTTCTAGAAACTGAGGAACAAGTACCAGTAACTGGAGACATTATTTCAGAGAACCTAAATGATGCACAATGAGAAGCAGTCAGAGCCCTGACCTAGGGGATAAACGGCTTGGATTCTAGTGCTGTTTCAATTATTCATTAGAGTTGCCCTGGGCAAAGCACTGACCACCCAGAACCATAATTTCTCTAAATTTTAAAGCAATAGAAACATCTCATTTTATCCAAAGGGGGCTTTGATTGGAATAGGAAAAAGCTTCATGAAATAAAAAGCATTTTGTAGTTATATATGATAGCATTTCCTGCTAAACAGAGTCTTAAAGAAAAATTTGTCCATTAAGAAAAAGATACAGAACTTTCTACACACTAATATAGGAGAATAGCAAATGTGTGGTTGTAATAGTTTTATTTAAACTATTAAATAAAACATGACTCTTTGAATTTATTTACTGAGACATATTTAATTTTATTTTTTGATAATTTGAGTACCTATGTTCATCAGGAATATTGACCAATAATTTTTTTTCTTTGGAGTGCCTTTATCTGGTTTTGGAATGAGAATGATGCCAGTCTCCTAAAAAAAAGAGCTTTGCATTTTTCCTTCTTCTTAAATTTCTGGGAATAGCTTGAGAAGGGTAAGTGTTAGTTCTTATTTGAATGTTTGCTAATATCAGTGAAGCCATTCAGTCCAGGACTTCTGTTTCTTGGGAGTTTTCTTTTATTACTGCTAATTTCCCTAGTTGTAATCTGCCTATTCAGATTCTTTGATTCTTTCTGATTCAGTTTTGGAAGATTGTATGCTTCTAGGAATTTATCCATTTTGTCCAGATTTTTCCAATTTACTGGCAAATAGTTGCTTGTAATATTTTCTTACGGTCCTTTCTCTTTCTTTGGTATCAGTGGTTACTTTTTTCCTTTTATTTCTAATTTTATTTATTTGGGTCCTCTTTTTTTTCATGATGAATCTGGGTAAAGGTTTATCAATCTTGCTTGTCTTTTCAAAGAACCAGCTGTTGGCTTCATTGATCTTTTGTATTGTTTTTTTAGACTCTATTCCATTTTTTTTTTCTGTTCTGATCTTTATTCTCTCCTTTCTTCTACTCCCTTTGGACTTTGTTGTTACTTTTCAAGTTTCTTTAAGTGTAAAATACAATTGTTTATTTGAAATTCTTCTTTTTTCTTGAAGTAGGTCTGTAATGCTGCTATTAATTTTACTATAGGACTGATTTCATTGTGTCCCATAGATTTTGGGTGTTGTGTTCTTATTTTCATTGTTTCAGTGTATTTTTTTTAATTTTTACCCTTGGTCTCATTGTTAACCATTCATTGTTTAGTAACATGTTATTTAGCCTCCGTGTCTTATGTGTTTTTCAGGAGTTTTTTTCTTGATTTATAGGTTCATACCATTATGATCAGAGAAGATGCTTAATATTGTTTCAATATCCCTTAAATATATTGAGATTTGTTTTGTGTCCTAATATGTGGTCTGTCATTGAAATGTTCCATGTATATTCTGCTGCTTTAGGATGAAATTCTTTAAAGATACAATTAAATTCCACTGATCTAGCACGTCATTGAAAGCCACTGTTTCCTTGTTGATTTTCTGTCCGGAAGATCTATCCATTGATGTCAATGGGATGTTAAAATCCCCTACTATGACTGCATTACTGTCAATCTCTCTCTTTGTGTCCATCAAGACTTGCTTTACATATTAGGTCCTCCTATGTTGGAGACATAAATCTTTACAAGGGTTATAGCCTCTTGTTGGGTTGTTCTGTGTATCATTATGTAGTGTCCTTCTTTGGGACAATGCCTCATGTTGTCTAAGATATATGGCATCTGTGGTGTGGGAGAGCAACTCAGCGCAGGGACCCTAGCTGCTGATCCGTTGGTTCTCTCCCTGGAGCTGCAAACCCCAGTCTTTGCTTATACAACTCTAATCTGCTCCTCCCTTCCTCCCTGGGAGCCTAAGATGAGTGACTACAAATGAGATTTTGTGTGCTGGCCCTTTAAGACATTGCCTGTGTCTCTAGCAGACTTCCATCTTTCCATGGTGGACAGAATCCCTAGTGATCTTCACAGCCAGATGTTATATGTGCATCCTTCCTGCCTCTGATGTTCTAGGCTGGGGAGCCCCGTGTGGGGTTGAGGCCCCATACACGTCAGGGGAAACCTTTACAGCTGAGATCCCTCCAGAATCTCGGTCGCCTCTAGTGGCAGCAGGGCAGCTCTTTCATGTCTTTGCCCTTGCTACCAGTCTAGATGTAGCTTTTTCTGTGACTCCTTGGTTATAAGAATTCTGTTCAGCTAGTCTTCAGTTGGTTATTCAGCTACTTGCTCTGTGTTTTAGTTGTAAGTCCAGTTTGGTCCTGGGAGGGGGTGAGTGTAACTTCCACCTTCTCCACCACCGTCTTGGATCTCCTGAGACATATTTAATTTTATAAAATGTGCATTGTGCTGTTCATGTCTTTATTAGAGATGGTAACAGAGAACCAAGGGGAATATAAGAAAATAACCAGGTAAGTGCTTGTCTTGGTTTAAACTCTTTTTCCATTCAAAATGTGGACACATTTGGATTGTGTGGAATTAAACATAAATGGGTATGTATTCAGCAGGGTGCTGAGGGAATTAGACAAGAAAAATCTTTCTTGCGTACTAGGTATTTTGTGCCTGACTTCCTTCCCAGCATGCTAAAACGTAATCACCATATGTGGTAGAGAAATTCCATTTCTGGGATTTTTCTCCTCACAGTTTTCCCCATCATACATCAACACACACACACATATGCAACACACAAACATACACTGCATGTTTATAAATGCAGTTTCCGTTTAATATATTACTCAAATGAGACATTTACTAGCATGTTTCTTTTTTCTCCGTGTCTCATGGCATCTAAAATATAAAAACACATTTTCTAAAATGTGTACAAAAATATGATACTAGAAACAAAGCCCTCAAATAATCTGTGAAAACATTGAAGTGAATCAACTTAAACTATATAAAAACTACAAATGCACCATATTCACAGACCTCTAGTGAGTAGCATAAAGTTCGTAGAGTCTTAAGCAGAACAACCAGACATAGACACAGAACCCCCAGAGCTGTCATACTTAAAATATGAATGATTCCTAATACAGTAAAAGAGACCCCCTGCAAATCTGCAAAATTCATTCTTGGATTAACTAGTTTGGTATAAAATTTTAAATGTCTACATTTCTAATTCCTTGCCCAACTTACTTTTAGTGTCATGAAGTTTCTTACAGTCATAGTTTCTTTTAATATTAAAGACTTATTCTTTTTTCTATTATTCTTTGCATAAAAAGTTATAGAAAAAAATCTCTCCGTATAAGATTATTTACATATAAGATTAATAACAGGAACTCACTGCAAACTACCTGAAGCAAAAGAGATATAATGTGGGAGAATGTTGTGCTCTTTTATGATCACCACTTGAGAAATGGTAAAAATTCTCAGGAAAATAATTTAGTTTCAGCTGGGAAGACACTCAGAACTGAGTCTACTAAAAGGAAATAAAAAAGTACACATTTTGTTTCAAGAGTCTCACCTCCATTCCCTTTCTTAGAACGTCCTTTTTCCTCTCTTTCAACATCCACTTTTCTCCAAAGTAACTGTCAACTTTCATGCTTCCTAGAAAATCTTCTCAAATCACTCTGCTTTAGCACTTAATATTTCTCAACTTCAATTTTCACATTTCCAAATTGGAGCTAAAGATACCTGCCTCCCAGCAGTATGATAGAAACCCAAGATGAGGTAATGCATATGAAAATGATATCATGCTGCTGGTGTAAAATTTATATTCCATCAAGGTCTTCATTTTTGTTTTCTAATCATTAAATCATACTCATAAGTTAGAGACATAATGTGTCACTTTCCCAAGGCTGTATGGACGAATAAGAGAGTCTCTAGGAGTAGTGGTTTCATGTATTTACTTCTTGGAGTGGATGTCATAAACAACAATTGTAAAAATGTCTCAACAATGTATTATGAAAGAACAGTATGAGTTCAATGGACAGCTACTACATTTTATAACTTTCAACATTCATACTACTTTCAACTGAAATGCCTTATGGTTATATAATTGTAGGTAACATACAGGTAACAATTCTAGTTTGATTCATTACTTACGCTTATTTACTTATTTGTGCCCAATATGTATTTCTTCCGGGTAAAATCATAAAACTCAAAATTATGTATGGCTCTTTTATTGAGGAATTTCCCCAGTGGTTCTGGATTACTGAGTCCCTGTATAATTTCTGTTTATTTTTCTGACAATTTATCAATATACCACATAAAGTTATGGAAATTATTCTACATTGCATCTGACATCTTTCAGAAAAATGATGGAAAATCATGATCTTTAAAGCAACAGGATGCAAAGGTAGTTAACTACATTTTAAAATCTTCAGAGTGTGTAGAATTAAAAAGTCAGACATTGGAATTATTAAAAGAAAAGAGATTGACAGTTGTGTTCACAAATATTATTGATATATGATATTTATAAAACCACAACACTAGAGAAAAAAGTACTGTAAATATTTTTCTATGAAAAATTCAGGAGTGGGGGGGGGTTATATAGGATGCCAAGGAAATATTAGAGGCTTTCACAGATTTCCAGCACAAGTATTCCAAAGATTGGAGTATTCTGGAAATAAGCAATGAATGCCATAATTACCAACAGATTACCAACTGAGCCAATACTTAGACATTCCTTAGAAACATGGAAAACAGGACCAACTTCTTAAGGAAATACTGCAGGTAACCACCAGATGATTAATGTTTCCTAAGTGGGGCGGTGGAGCGGGGGTGGTGGTGGTGATATGATGGTAGGCAAAGAAAGAGAAGACATTTCTTGGAAGAGGCTATGGTTTTAGAGTGTCTAAAAATAACAGGAAGTTTCCAAATACATTTCTAGTCTCTGTAACTGGAATATTCTTAAAACCTTGATGTGAGAAAGACCTGATATTTACTCAAGTTTATTATCATCTGCAATGGTGAAAGGAAGTAAATTGAATAATAATAAAAAAGGCCACTTGGTGACACCGTGTTTCACTTTCCTCTAGCTTAAGCATATACATTTCTCCCAAGAAGACTGTATATTCTCAGCTGTGCATTTTAAAAATATGAGTTAAAATGTACACAGTTTCAACCTTAGGGGGGAAGGCATAGCTTATGTTTCCTATTTTATCTATGTTGGAAATTAAAAGTATATTTTGCAATTTCCTTAAAATTTGACTAAATGCCTTGATGAGAGGCAAAAGGCATGACCACTGTCAAATCTACACAACTACTCTATACCCTGCTGACTTCCTTGCAATTCTGTAATAGATGTAACAGCGATATAATCAAATGCCTCATAAGAGGTTCAGCATGAAGCTAACACCTGGGCAGAATTTAGCAGATGATCATATGAAATATAAAAATACTAAAGCGAAAAAAAAATACTAAAGCGAGATATTTTATAGATTTGTTACTGTGAGGATTTAATGTTGGAAAACATCCTCTTTCAGCATCATCTGTGTGTGTGTGTGTGTGTGTGTGTGTGAATCCAACTCAAATTTATTCTTTTTTTACATCTTTATTGTTGAAAGTATTACAGATGTCCCCCCTTTTTTCCTTATTAATCCCTTCTAGCCCATCTTGCCCCCTGCCCCAGGCCTTCACCATGCTATTGTCTGTGTCCATGGGTTATGCATAGATGCACACAGGTCTTAGCTTGATCTCTTCCCACCCACCCACCCACCCACACCTTCCCTCTGAGATTCTGCAATCTGTTCCATGCTTCTGTGTCTCTGGATCTATTTGGTTCATAAGTTAATTTTGTTCATTAGATTACACATATGAGTAAGATCATGTGATACTTGTCTTTCTCTGATTGGCTTATCTGCTTAGCATAATACTCTCCAGGTCCCTCCATGCTATCTCAAAGAATAGAAGGTCCTTCTTTTTTACTGCTGTATAATATTCTATGGTGTAAATGTACCATGGCTTTTTTTTTAATCCACTCATCATTTCTTTTCTTTTTTTATTAATCTAGGTATTACCTACATATGTGTCCTTATCCTTCCATTGTCCCCCCACCCACCGCTCATCATTTCTAATCCTCTCAAAATTTCTCAATTTTGGTTGTATCTGAAACATCTTACTTCTTAAGAAATTATGTCTCCTTTCTGTTGTTAATGCCCAACAACAAAAGTCCACCAGGCACCAAGCACATACCTAACAAAGGGCTTGCATGTAAAACATACAAAGAATTCTTAAAACTCCACAGTAAGAAAACAAACAACCCAATTTAAAAGTGGGCACAAGGTTGGAACAGATACCTCACCAAAATGATATATAGGTAGCAAATAAGCATGGGAAAAGATGCTATGAAAAGGTGCTCAGTATCATATGCCATAGAGACTTGTGAAGTAAAACACAATGATATACCTCTTCACATATGCTAGAATGGCAAAATTCCAGAACAATGACACTTCCAAATGCTGGCAAGGATGTGGAGCAACAGAAAAATCTCATTCATTGGTTATGGGATTACAGATAGAACGTGAAATGGTACAGCTACCTTAGAAGACAGTTTTTGACATTTTTTAATAAAAAGTTAACATAGTCTTATCATACTACTCATCAATCCCACTCATTGGTCTTTACCCAAATAAGCTGAAATCTTGTGTCCACACAAAACCTACATAAGAATATTTATAGCCTCTCTATTCATAATTGCCTATATTTGAAGGAACCAATGTATCCTTCAGTAGGTGAATGCAAAAATATACTGTGGTACATCCAGACAACAGAATATTGTTCAGTGATAAGAAGAAATAAGATATCAAATCATGAAAAGAATGATCCCTAAATGCCTATTACTAATGGGAAAAATCTAGCCTGAAACGGCTACATGCTCTATGATTCAAACTGCATGACCTTTTTGAAAAGGCAAAAATGTAGACAGTAAAAAGGTAAGTGGTTTCCAGGGTGTGGGGAGCAGGGAATAAACAGGTAGAGCACAGGGCATCTTCAGGGCAGTGAAACTGTTCTGTCTGATACTGGAACAGTAGACATACGACATCATGCATTTGGGAAAATCCGTAGAACTATGCAGCAAAAAGAGTAAACCCTAGTGTAGCTGTGGACTTGAGTTAATAATAATGTCCATCGATTGTAACAAACATACCACTCCAATGCAAGATGGAGAGACTGAGAGGTGGCGAGCAGAGTGTATCGGGACTCTGGGCTCAATTTTTTATGTACTTTGGGCTCAATTTTTCTGTAAACCTAAAACTTCTCATAAGTTGTCTATTAATCATAACAAATAAGTAAAAAGGCCACCAGGAAAATGCCTGTAACAAAAAAAAAATGTTAGTCTTTCTATGCTTTTTACAATAAGGAAAACATAAAGCAGAGGAACTCTGGAAGATTAGTTATAAGGACTTGAGAAAGGCTTCTTAGAGAATTTGGGTTTGAGTTTGATAGTTTCAAAGAGGGACCAGGGAAGCACGGGCCAGTTCTGGCATGAATGCTGTCAGAGGCAGGAACAACGGGTATCTTCATAATTTTTAGGCCAAGATGTGGGGGATGAAAGTGAGTCTGCAGATATCATTAGTAAAGAAACGGTAGTCACTTAGGGCTGTTTTAAGTCATTGTTGTGACTGTGGAAAGGCCTTTGTCTGTCTCCCCAAGCATGCTACCAGAGTGGACTTGTCTGAGCACTGTTTATATTCTATGATCATTTACGTTATTTGGGAACAGATGGTTTATATGTTACTGGGACTATTTTTCATTTGTTCAATATGATAACATGACAACACTGAGATAAATCATGCCAAGCCTTCCCTGATATAGAATTAAATACCTGAGTTGCTCATTTGTCCAGCTGTCCTCTGTTGACTAAGCAACTCACAAACCCCAGGCAGATATTTCAAATAATAGATGACTGTTTATTCTACTTTATAATCAGATTCCAATTTCAGCATCCTTTAGAATGCTTTCAGATGCAAGGAATATAAAATTTGAATCAACTGACTTATATAATAGGGAGAAACTATTTGTGTTATCATGCATAGCAAGACACATAATCACGATACTTCAAGAATAGGGTCAATTCTGAATTTAGTAACATCATTAAGGACTGACCAGGTTTTATTCATCTTCTCACTCTACAATGCTCAGTGTGTTGGTTTTTATCATTAGGCTTGAACCCTCATGGTCCCAAGATGGCACCTTCAAGCATTTGTTGCATCTTCGCACAATAAAACTCAAAGACCGCTAGGAAGAAAAAGACTCCACCTCTTCCTTTGTCCCTTTTTAAGACTGAGAATAACTTTCCAGCAACTTCTTCCCATATGCATCTTCCTCTGTTTGTAATGGTATCTCTCCATCTGAAATATTGCTTGTGTCATTGCATGAATTCCCTGTGTCTGGGACTAAGCACAGGACGAATTCTCTGAGTTTAGATCAGGGATCAGCTAACATTTTCTGCATAGGGCCAAATAGTGAATATGTTAGCTTCTCTACTGCATGTTCTTAGGTTTTTGTTTTTGACAAAAATTGTTTTTAAAAATGTAAACACTATTCTTGCTTTGAGGGCTGTGCAACAACTGGATTTCAACAATAATGATGGAAAACTATACAATGTTTTATGTTTTTATCATGAATATAGTTCAATTCCACAAATGTTTATTGAGCACTTCCTATGTGCCAGACATGAAGAATGCAATCATGCATAAGTCAGGCAGATTCCTATTGGAACAAGAAGTGTTGAACTGAAAAAAAAATTACATATTCCCAGAAAAATCTGGGCCTATAGTGAAAACTTAGATTTTAGAGGCTCCCTTGTGAAAAAACAGAGCATCCAGAAACTTTGCTTTTTTAAAAGCCCATATTCTGAAGAATAGGTTTGTTATTTATCTTTCCTTTCCACTTACAATGTGTTCCTTGATGTACACGGCTGGGTGGAGACTTATATGTTTCTGCTACAATGACTATCTTTATGTTGAGTTTCTCCTCTTTTCATTTTCCACCTTCCATGCATCCAATGAGTAAGTTTATATTTTTACTCTGAATGAGTTGGAAAAGGTTCTAAATCTTCAACTGGGAGCCAATTCATAATATGGAAATTAGAAAGCTGGTGATTATAGCGGGGCAGTTGAGATGGTATTTCTATGATCGATATCTCTGGGATGAGGGTAGATAGCTCATACACTTGTTTTTCCTTTAGAACAAGTTTTCCAATTTGCATAATGGAAGTACATTAAAAACCAGTAACAAGTTTGTGAATAAACAGGAAAGACAAATGCTACCTTAATTAGTTTTAGGTAACAGATGACGCCAAAATTTCAGTGGGTGGCTTACATCAACCATCATTTATCTCCACTCATGCGACATGTAGACTGTGGGCAGGCTAAGGCTGCATTGGAACTGACCAACTCTCTAACACCTTTTCATTCTGGAGCCCAGACTGAAGAGGAAACCCCTACCTGGCAGCATGGTAAGGATGGACCATGATGAACCACGCAATCATATGAAAAGGTTCTCCATTGCTCTATTCAAATGTAACCAAGGAGGATAACAGGAAAGGGAGAACTTCCCGACCATGAAGCTAAAATCCATGGAATACAGCGAACAGAGGAGCAGGACAGAGGCCCCCAACACAAGATCATTGCCTACCTCAGAGTCAGGGGTTCCCACCGTGCTTACTCACATTTCAGAACTGCTCTGCCTGTGTCACTTCTCTGGGCTTCAGAGTCCCCCGGACAGAACAGCTTTCTCAGCCACTTCCTGAACTGGAGACAGTTTACTGTATCTTGAAGAGTCCACATTGTCTTTGTTCCAAGCTCTTTTACTTTTTGACAATACAAGTTTCTGAAAAAAAGAAAAAAAGAATGTTTTTCTAATTCTACTTAATATAGTCAGCTCCATAAGCCATCATTCCCCCTACGATTTCTTTTGAAAGTAGCTTTCTCCTCACTTCATTTCAGGCATTTCCAGCCTATTAGATTTTTGTAGAATTATTCCCTTCCCTTCACCACAGCCATTTAGCACAGCCTTCCATTTTAATCCACTCAGAAATCCAAACATGGATCATAGATCTGAGATAGTTAAAAAAGATTTCCTAATTTTATGTTTTACTGATGGAAGTTGAAAAATTGTTCCACATTCAATTCTGCAAGTTCCACAATTGCTGGGACCTTTATATTATCAAGCATGCCAATCATACCAATTCTTTTCTGACTTCAGCTTTCATATTATGGATTTAAGAGAGGAAGGGAGAGGGAGTGAGACATAGACACATCAATGATGAGGGAGAATCATTGATCAGCTGCCTCCTGCATGCCCCACACTGGGAATTGAGCTTGCACCCCGAGCATGTGCCCTGACTGGAATTGAACTGTGACCTCCTGGTTCATAGGTTGGTGCTCAACTACTGAGCCATGCCAGCTGGGTTCAGCTTCTTTATAGTGCCTTCTCAAAGGTACCTACGAACAACTCATGCTTGTAAGGTGCTGTTCTGAAACCTTTGTGCCCCAAACCATAGCCTTTTATTGTATTTTATATCAACTGCCTCCCAACCTATCTCAAACAAAAATGTTTCAAAATATTTTGCTACTGTATAACACTTTGTAAGTTTCCCATAACAGTGTCCTGCAAAATCTTTGTCAGATATATTAGGCATTTTTGTTATAGCAAAAAAGGTTTAGCAGTTATTTTCTCAACTGGACACTTTTTTTTTGCTGCTAATGAGTAATCCCCAAAGCTCAGTGGATTGCATGCAACTGTGGTTTGGCTATGGCTGTTGTGACAGAGTTCAACACTGCTTAGCCCCGCTGTGTCTTCTCGTTCCTGGACTCCGTGTGGAGGGACAGTCCCTGTGTGGAACATTCTGTTTTCATGGCAGAGGGCAAAAGCAAGAGGCTGGGATGAAATCTCTTTCAAAAGCATATGCCACATTTGCTTATATCCATTGGCCAAAGTATAAAGGCATGGAAGTCTCCTCCACCAGAGGGAGGCACCAGGTCACAGGGCAATGGATGGAGTGATTACCATATTTTTCCATGAATTAGATGCTATTTTTTTCTAAAGTCATTAGACTGAAAACCAAGGAGTGTCTTATACATGGAAGTCAGCTGAGGAGGGGGCCACGTGGGTGCATAGCTGCCCATACCTTGTCAATCAGGCTTCTTCCAATCACGAGTCTTATTGCTACTGACATCAGCTGATGCCAAGGTGGAGGTGCTGGGTGTGCAGATGCAATAGGGACCCAAGTGTTCTGAGCCTGTAAAGATGTCAAAAATAAAAAGATAAGTACTGGTAGGCGATTGTCTTACTCTGCAAAATTCAAACTGAATGTAATCAGCTATGCAAAAGAGCATGGAAATAGAGCTGCAGAGAGACAATTTGGACCTCCTCCCACTTAGTGTCTGATCAGACAGTGGAGAAAACAGGAAGAACAACTCCATCAGATGCCAAACAAGAAGAAGACCTTAAGAGGAAACCCAGCAAAATGTTTAAAACATTGATTTATTAATTTTGGGGTTGGAAAAGTGGGGGATGTCTTATACATGGAGGTATCTTATACACTGAAAAATATGGTGTATCAGTAACATAGTTTAAGACAAATGCTGTGCAGCAGGAGGCCCCTTCTGAGAATACATTTCATAAATGAGTTACTCCTTGAATCATAAGAAAAATCTCTCAAGTAGAATATTAAAATAACATAATAAGCCATTCCATTTTTTTATTTCACTTTGGAATCTTTAGGGATAATGTGTTCAAATAATCAGACTCTGAATTAAGTTGGATATCTCATTTTCTTCTTCCACTCTCCTAACCAACTCCCTCACTCAACCTCTCTATACCATCTTCAATAAAGAATGTAAAAAAGGTGTTACATAATTAAAAGAGAAAGATTGGGAACTGTGATGGGAGAGAGCATTATTAAATGACTTCCACATAGGATTGGCAGAGGTGGTATATTTAAGCCAATCTGTTTATTGGCTCCATGGAGTCTATCATTCCTGAAGAAGTTTATATAATTTCTCAGTTATAATATCTGGCTTACTGAATCCTAAATTAAAGTTACATTGGTAAAAATGTTAAAAAGTGGAAATTTAAAGTGTAACGATACACACTATTTTATACCTGACCTTTAAATAACCCCTTATGTATGCCTTAGAAATTCAGGTGTTTCTAATTTATATAAATTCTCCAAGTTAAACATTTTTTTATAAACTGAAGCATATTATTCTTTATCAGATAGCTTACATATTTTCATAATAACTACATTATATTTAGTCCTATTCACTATGTATAATTATGCTATTAATTTTTATGTTAAAGGCATAAAAAATATTTGTTATCAGTTGAAAAGAACCTGCTTAGAATAAAAGCAGTTTCTTCTTCTTCAGCACAACAAACTACTTACTTTTCATTTGTCCTTTAAAGCACATTCATAGAGAGAGGCATTTATACAGATTTCAAAGGAAGATTTGAGGCCAAGTGCATAGTATAGGAAACTCCACCAAAACTACAATTTTATACTTCAAGAAGCTAAGAGCCCTTTAATAAAACACATTTCCTGCTGAAGTAAGTAGAGCTAAGTATTCTCGTTACACCAATGCGGGAAAGCAAGGCTAAGGAAGAGTATAAAGTAATTTGGCCAATGTCAAAGGAGTCAGAAGTAGATCTTAGAATAGAGCCCTCATAGGTTATATGGAAAAGAGAATTACAGAAATTACAAACCACTCACTCAATATACAGCATTTCTACTGCAGAAATAAATAGCCTTTGTTCCAGGAATCCATTTCGATGGGGAACACAAATTTAAGTAGCCAAGCATCAGAATTAAGAAAGAACAATCACAATAACCACATAACTTCAATGCTCATGTTAAACATAAAACCCAGAAAAGTTATATTATTGCAGCACTTGCAGGACTTCCCTGAGCTCTTCTATTTTTCAACGGGATGTCCGCGTCATTCTTTTAATCACCAAGAGTACACATGTGTTACATTTATACATAAGATTAAAAATTCTTACTTTTATTTATCTGCCACTTAATGTAATTTCAATATTGAAGATAAATCAGAGTATAATTTACTAATGAACTCATTCTGGAAGCTTGAGAAGGATAAGACCACTGGACACAATCAAAGATAGAAATTGTATTAATAAGAACGCTGTATTTTTAATTTTTTGTACAATTCTGAGCACATAGAATAGTGAATATTACCACCTGAAGGGTTATAAAGGACATTTTCCTGGGATAGTTGGATTTCTTTTCTAAAAAGACTTATGGAACATCTATTTCCATCTACCATATGTCTGAGACACCAAAGAGTCATGCGCTAGCCGGTGCAGCTCAGTTGATTGGGTGTCATCTTGTGCACCAAAAAATTGCCACTTTGATTCGCAGTCAGGGCATATGCTTGGGCCGAGAGCTTCATCCTGGAAGAGGGTGTACAGGAGATAGTCAATTGATGTTATGCTCTCACATCAAGGTTTCTCTCTCTCTCCCTCACTTTTCCTCTCTCTCTAAAAATCAGTAAGCTATTTTTTTTTTAATTAATGTCTTGACCTTCTGGCAAGACCATAAATTAAATACACAAATCATCTTTCCTCACTCCAACCAAGAGAGGAGTGGTTCAGCTAATTTCTAAAGAAATGCCATAAGCTGTGCTTTTGTACCTATTTTAATGCTTCATGATCCAAGCAACTACTTTCACAGATCTCAGGAATATCTTAAACTATAACCTTATTCTTATATCTTAG
Organism: Murina feae; assembly: GCA_004026665.1. NCBI lineage: Eukaryota > Metazoa > Chordata > Mammalia > Chiroptera > Vespertilionidae > Murina > Murina feae. Next base: position 28,711 of record PVJC01019183.1, read on the forward strand.
TTATAAATGAATATGACTCAGTTCCCTCTAAAACCACTCTCTATAAAATTCAATTCATATATTTATGACATCAGCCTGAAACCCATAATCATCCACTCATCCATCCCTAACCCCCATCTAGAAGTTAGTTATATAATAGTCCCTGGAATTCCTTCTGTGGTAATCATTTCTCCATTTGGAAAACACTTGGTTAAACACTTTTCTTATAGCAGTATTTCTTATTTTTTCCTAAAATATGGATAACTTAAAGTTCTAAGAAGTCAACAGTATATATATTTTCCTGAATTGTCTGGAATCTGTCTTTATAGAAAATATTTTAGGGTATTATTCAAAGGAAAACACTTTCTCATCTTATCTCATATAAAAGCCTAATAAAGCTGAGTTATCTGAGTGCCGCTTTTTGCATGGCGATACATCCAACAGAAAGATAAATCCAAACTTAATATAGATAAAGTAATGCACATGTTTATGTAATGCTCTAAAATATACAGCAGAGGAGTAATTACATTGAATTCACATAGAGTAAAGCTTCTGAAAAGCCTTCATACTCTGTCAAATCCTCATGCAAGCTGCTAAAAATCTATTTGATTTCTTGCCTTCAAAATGCTCTAGAAAAATCTAACCTACACTGATTATATTTCCTTTTTCTTTTATTCTCCTTCCTGTCAACTTGCAAATTAATTTTTCCATAAGTATCTCCCTGTCTGTATCAGGTGGAAGGCTTTCAGCTGCAAGTAAATAAATACATAATCAAAGAAAAGTCACATGGCTAATGGGGGATTTATCTTCCTAAGTAAGAATGGTAGAGAACAGGTGGGTTCAGGAGAGTTAGCAGCTCAACAATGTGAGGCTTACCCAGCTGGTGTGGCTCCATGATTGAGCATCGACCTATAAACCAGAAGGTCATGATTCCATGCCCAGTCAGAGCACATGCCCGGGTTGTGGACTGAATCCCCAGTGGGAGGCATGCAGGAAGCAGCCGATCAATGATTCGCTCTCATCATTGATGTTTCTCTCTCTCTCCCTCTCCCTTCCTCTCAGAAATCAATAAAACGTATTTAAAAAAACACACAAAAGAAAACACAAATGTGGGGCCTTGTGAAGGGGTGTTCTGCACAAAGTTTGGCTGTTCTGTATTTCCCCCCTGTCCTGGCAATAAAATGGTTGCAGCAACTCCAAAGAGCACATTCTTACCCCAAAATAGCCAAAGGCATGAGGGGGAAGCCCTTTACTCCTGTCCCTTTTTAAGAATGAAGAAATACTCACTGGTATTTTAATGCCTCATTTGTTAGGACTTTGCGCCACAGGCAGGAGGAATGGAATAACTGCTGCTAGCTGGTCTCGTCTATTCAAGACTTCTGTCATTAGGTTGGAGTGGAGTCCACATAGTACCTCACAAAATGGTAATTTGTTTAGAAAGAAAAGGAAGCATAATTTTTAGCAAGAATCCAATAGCAACTATAACGTCTTTTCCATTTAGCTTCTCTTTCACTCATGCAATATTTCACTAGTCATTATTCCCATACAGTACTACAAATAAAGATCCTGCAAGCCAACAAAATATTCTTTAAAAAGACAAGGAGAGCCCCGACCGGTTTGGCTCAGTGGATAGAGCGTCGGCCTGCGGACTGAAAGGTCCCAGGTTCGATTCCGGTCAAGGGCATGTACCTTGGTTGCGGGCACAGCCCCAGTAGGAGGTGTGCAGGAGGCAGCTGATCGATGTTTCTCTCTCATCGATGTTTCCAACTCTCTATCCCTCTCCCTTCCTCTCTGTAAAAAATCA
>PVJC01019184.1:0-30463 GCA_004026665.1 Murina feae
TTGTATGAGTTCCCTGTAAATGTTGGAGATTAAACCCTTATCAGAGATAACATGCACAAATATATTCTCCCATGCAGTGGGCTTTCTGGTTGTTTTGTTGATGGTTTCTTTGGCAGTGCAGAAGCTTTTTATTTTTATTTAGTCATATTTGTTTATTTTCTCCTTAGTTTCCATAGCCCTAGGAGCTGTATCGGTAAAGATATTGCTACGACAAATGTCTGCTATTTTGCTTCCTATGGAGTCTTGTAGGATTTTTATGGTTTCCCATTTTACAATTAAGTCCTTTAGCCATTTTGAGTTTATTTTTGTGTATGGTGTAAGTTGGTGGTCTAGTTTCATTTTTTTCAAGTATCTGTCCAATTTTCCCAACACCATTTATTGAAGAGACTCTCTTGACTGCATTGTATGCCCTTGTCTCCTTTGTCAAATATTAATTGAGCATTATGACTTGTGTCAATTTCTGGGTTCTCTGTTCTGTTCCATTGGTCTATATGTCTGTTCTTATGCCAGTACCAGGCAGTTTTGAGAACAGTGGCTTTGTAGTATAACTTGATATCTGGTATTGTGATCCCTCCAACTTTGTTCTTCTTTCTCAGGATTGCTGCAGCTATTTGGGGTCTTTTTTTATTCTGGATGAATTTTTGGAGAGTTTGCTCTAGGTCTTTGAAGTATGCCATTGGTATTTTAATGGGAAGTGCGTTGAATTTATAGATTGCTTTGGGTAGTATGGACATTTTAATGATGTTGATACTATGAAAAAAAGTATTTTTAAAATATCTTCTGCAGTATCTTACACCAGGTTATGTTAAAAAATATTGATTGATTTAGATAATAAAATTAAATAAAAACTGTTTTTTATTTGAGCAATTCACTTTTAAATATTTTTTCTACTTATACAGGTAACATGGTTGGTGCGTAAAATTTAAAAAACATAGAAAATGTAAAGGAAATTTTAAAAGTCATCACAAATCCTAAACAGCTCTCCCCACTCCTGTCCCCAGGAATAGGTGAAAATTCTCAAGTTTTTGCTATGTTGGGTTGTATGGGGAGGAAATGCCATACATAAAATTCAGTAGCTCACAATTTTTACTTAATGTATATCATGAACTTTTTCCTACAAATATTTTTCTACAACATGGCTTTTATACCAGCATAGTATTCTATTGCATGGGAAATGATAATTCTTTACCAAATCCAATTTGTAATATTTTTATTATAAACTAGAGGCCTGGTGCACAAAAATCGTGCGTGGGTAGGGTCCCTAGGCCTGGCCAGGGGTCAGGGCCAATCAAGGCCTTCCTTCCGGCTACCAGTAGGGGCCTCCCTTCATTCTGAACTGTCCCCTGGTGGTCAGCACACGTTATAGTGAGCGATCAAACTCACGGTCGAACTCCTGTGGGGACACTTTGCATATTAGGCATATATATATATTCATACTGTGACTATCCATGTCCACATCATATAAAATACACATCGCTATTAATAATTAACCAAATAATGATTGAACTCTGATAAGGGAGAATGTTTGATTAAAAGGAGATAAAGAATGGAATGAAATGGGTTTGTACAATCATGTATTGTATATTTAACATTTTCACATAGAAAAATTACTAATCTCTTGCGTCTTGAAATGTGATTAAGAAATAAGATACTAAGATTTAACAGGAAAACAACTCCTTGATAAAGTGACTAATATCTTTTTGAGAGTATAAAATGATTAGATAATAAAGCCTTAAACCATTTAACAATAGAGCAAACAAAAGGCTTAGCATTTATTTTCTGCATCATTTACCCATCTCAGTGAGTTATTAAAGAAAGGAAATATGGGAAGAATTTTTGCTAAATTCAGAAAAAGCTTGAAGACAGTGCATTGTCGATAAATTACATAAACACTGAATACACTGATATGTGATCATTGGTCAATTTCTATCTTGACTTGTGTCGTATGCAAAATTCTATATAGCTTTCAAAAAACCTTCAAATAACTTTTTTGAATATATTCTAGGCAGAGGAAACACATATACAAAGTCTCAAAGGGAAGGTGGCAGATGATAAGGCCAGAAATACAAAGGCCAGATCACCAAAGGTCTTTTGTGTTACGTAAAGGACATTATCTGGAGACAATGAGGAGATTGCAGGGTTTTACGTCCTATGCTGATGGATTTAACTTAGGTGTCTAGTGCATCATCCTATAAGTGTTCGATCCACATTAAACAGAAAGGAATAGCAGAAAAGAGTAGATGATGATGATGATGATGATGATGATGATGATGATGGTGATGATGATGATGATGATTTGAGATTCCGGGAAATCAAGTATGTGGACTCTGCTCATGACTGTCTCACAGAATACACCAGTCTTACATTTTCCGTGTTTAAGATCATGTCATTCAGGGCCGCGTTAAATTTTGCATTTATTTAAAAGTAGCTTCAAAAGCAGATCTAATCTGATAAGTAAGATCTTACATGTTCTCATAAAAGTCATCCTAATAAACTATTCCATTTTCCCCTCTTAACAGTAGTGATACAAAAATCCTTAATGCCTGCTCCTTATGCACTTTCATTGTTCCTCCTGAAATCAATTCACTTGAGGATATTGGGTTTTTGCCAAGTTATCTCCAAAGGAGTCTTTGTTGATGCTTTAATGCATCTGGCTATAGCACACACAATATATGTATCCAAGAATGAGCTGATTATTTTTTAATAAGATATTGGCAGCATAGGCCCTTCCGTGCATTTTTGGTAAAATTCCACCTGTGACTCGCTAAGCTGGCTTTACACAAGAATTGAAGCCATTGATGGTTTGGGAGCCTGCCATCTCCTTTCTGTGTGTGAGAAGCCTCTCTCCCCCCTTGGGAGAGCTGGTAGCGAAATAGTTGACTAGGGAGGAATCCTCATAAAGCAAACAAAACATCCTAAAGAAATGAGTCCTTCCTGTTGCTCAGTAGCAAGTCTAATGCATGAGAGAGACTTCTGTGCGCGGGAATCGCTTGCTTGATGCAGATACTGACTCTCTGGGGACCGTGCCTGGGCCCTGCAGCAAGCAGCACCTCACAGAGCCAGCCAAGTCCCTGGGCTCAAGCCCCCTTTCCAGGAGAAATCAAACTCAAGCCAAGATTCAAGGCATCCACTTTCAAATCATATCTTACAACCTGTTTTGTAGTCAAGCCTAAATCTATTGTCGGCAAACTTCTATAACCGGTGCTCTGTTTGGTTTATGATGCTGTAGACCCTTACTGATTGCTTTCCTTTCCCATCCCTAACTCATAATTATAAAGAAGTTTATGGAATTTGATCTGTGCATGTCCAGGTGGACTTTTCCAGGCCTTGTAGATAAAGGTGGCCTCGGACATCAGTGTTCCCCAGGATCCTCTTACACATCACCCGAAGTCCCTCTTCGAACTTCGTCCACCACCGAGGCACAGCCATTTTCCTTACAAGGGCAGTTACTCATCAGTCTGATTCGCTGATTAAGATGTAAGCCACGCCATTGGTTTCCCCCCTGGCATCTAAGAAACGATTTACTGCCTTAAAAAAGAATCTACAAAGGCAAGTGGATCACATTTTTAAGTACTGTTTACACGATAAATATGTTGATGTATATGTATGAACATTTATGGGGTCGGTGCCCAGGGACTTCTAGCATTATAAGGTGATCAGATTAGATGTCCTTTAAGATACGCTTCAAATCCACACAGTTCATGATTTTCTACATAGTATAATCTCCACTCTTTCCCTTACACCTAAAATCCTTAAAGCCATTATGATTCTATCATTTAAAAATACGAATAAAGTTAGTTTATGTTGCTGTATGAATATCTTGTCATTTTAATTTTTAATGAAATTTGCGTTAAAATAAGACCATTGAGCATCCCTGTATATAGGGATGCTTCATACATTTTCAAGGTAGTTTATTCCAGGTGAAGACAGGGAGAAGCAGAGGACTTCGTGTGTCTTCTCTCCTGTTTCTCGGCCCTTTTGCTCTCTCTCAATATTTCTGCCTCACGTGAAGAATGACAAGATAAAGGAGTCACATTTGAAGATTCAGATGGCGAATGGGGAGGGGTGAGAAGGGCATGGCTTAAAGCAATGGGGTGCACTGTTTTTTGTATCTTGAGTGCTTAAGTGAGGCCCCCTCCCCCTCCCTAAGTCCCTACCCGGTTAGATATGGGTGTGAGCAGACAGGTCTCTGCTCATCCATTGGTGGCGAGGAGATGCCTGTGCTTTTATTTATTATTTATTTATTTATTTATTTATTTATTTATTTATTTATTATTTTTGTGTGTTACTTTTTAAAAAAATACATTTTATTGATTTTTTTACACAGAGGATGGGAGAGGGATAGAGAGTTAGAAACATTGATCAGCTGCCTCCTGCACACCCCTCATTGGGGATATGCCCACAACCAAGGTACAGGCCCTTGACTGGAATAGAACCCGGAACCCTTCAGTCCACAGACTGACATTCTATCCACTGAGCCAAACCGGTCAGGGCTGCCTGTGCTTTTAAACAAAGCAGAGGAAGGCAACCTGGTCCTGTGGAGGCTACAGCATTACCCTAAATCTACTTCGGAGCCACTCAGAGTCAGGGTGGGTCTGCATTTGCAGCTGCAAGAGATGTGCCTGTAGCACAGAATAAATTCGACCTTAATGGCTAGAAAAACAAGAGTGGGGGAGGGGGAGGGGAATTACACTTTAGTTTTTATCTCCATTTTTAATATGTCCTAAGGATTCACCCTGCGTAGGAGAGCGAATAAGACATTATTTCAGCTCATTTCACTACAAGTGAAGATACCGGAGAGGTGAAACGCCTCTGTTTTCTCAAACTCCCTTTCTGACAGGTGACTTACATGACATGTTTCTGCCAGTTTCTCATTGGTAAGCGGTCAGGACTTTTTTCCTCCCTCGAGGAAGGACAAATATAACTTTGAGGAACATGCCTTTAAATAGGCTTTGGAAGGGGGTGGGCAGGAGTAGGAATTAGGATAAAGCAGAGTTGTTCTTGCCAAAAATAGAGCCCGGGCAGATTTGGTTTCTGTAGGCACATGCAGAGGAAATGGAAGCCAGCCACTCGCCCCTTTGACCGCAGTGTGATCGCGGTGCTGGCCGGGGGCAGCGCAGCCCACTCCTCACGCGCTCAGGACAAAACTCAGCACCAGCGAGTCTGCGTCTCACTCCGTCAAGAGCGTTGGTTTCCTTTGGTACTGTTCTCACGTGAAAAAACTGTATTATTAGCAAGGACGTAAAAACTAACCAAGGGCGCAGAAAAACTAACCAATAATGCATTCAGTCCTGTGGGGAAGTTGCCGTGACCCCTTACAGAACCCAGTTTACCCTTGGAGATACCCGTTCCGGGGAGCGCTGGGAATCTTCTCATCTGTAAGTTGTGATAATTGTCAAGAACTGTGAAAGGTCCGAGATTTAACACTATTTGCAAGCTGACGAGTTAGTTACAGTTTCATGGGCATGGGCAGGAGGCGCAAAGGCCTGGGACAGAGACACAGGACAGGGTGTTCCTCCCAGGGGTGGCAGTAGCCAGTGTCACCACTTGTCCCAGTTCCCTGAGCCCCCGTCCGCACAGTGACAGGAAGGGGGCCCGATGGCACCTGCAAATGCTGTGGGTGCATCACGAGAGCTGAACCCCGGGCTCAGGCAAGGACTCTTTTACAACGACCGAGGGCAAGCAGTCCCTCTGTTATACCCAACAGTGCACCCACCTGCTCTTTGCTCCAGGGAGATGCTCTCTCCGCCTCCCAAGGCTGTTTGCCACACAAACTCCCCTGAAAAGATATACCAGAACAAAGGCCACCATTGTCTCCCTCGCAAGATGTACAGAAACGTGAGGCACTCGGGAGAATTGCTCTCCGATAGGAATATGCTTCTGTCTCTATTTTCTCAAGGTCAAGACTGTACGAAAGCTGCTAGCTCTGCCCTTTGGCCCACGTTCGGCTCTCCTCACGCTGGCAGCCCCTCCTGACATCGCCATGGGCGGTTAGGAGGAAGCATAACCCCTTCGGAACTGCAACTTCCATGGCTGGGAGGATGAAAGGAGCCTGTCGGAAAGTTACCCCCAGGCTGGCTTGCTCCTTGATAGCTCACCTGACCCAGGCCCCCCAACAAAGCATCTTCCTTCCGCTTCATTTTAACACACAGCTAACAATTCCACTAAATGGACGTGCATTGCCCTTTTTTAAAACTGTAAATGTCCTGGAATGCTAAGGACTCAGGTATGCATACACACGAAATTCGTGTAAGACAGTTCCGTTTGGCAGCTTGCTGCGGTGGCAGCCCTGCAGGAACAGCAGTTTTGACTGGCAGGGGAGCGAGGGGGGTTGTGAAGCCTTGTGGAACATGGCAGGCCAGAGAGATAACATCGCAGGAGAAGTAGAACACTACGAAGTCCCTGAGCCCGTAGGTGCCAGGGAAGTTGGGCACCAGAACATGGGAAAAGGTGTGCGAGAGAGAATGGGAAGGCACCCCCAACATTCCACCCATTCTCAGATTTCCCTTGAAGTTGGCACAATGTCCAAACAGAAGAACATACTCCTCCTCCTTCTCCTCACCCCTGGGTCCTTCTTCCATGAATATTTATTGAGTATCTGCTGCCCCTACTGCTGCTGTTACTAGTGACCACTTATTGAACACCTCCTTTGTTTCCAGTTTTATGATTACACTAGAGGCCCGGTGCACAAAACTTGTGCACTTTGGGAGGGGTCCCTCAGCCCAGCCTGCACCCTGCTTCAGTGCAGAACCCCTCGGAGATGTCCAGGAGCCCACACTCCTTACGGCCCGCCTGCTCGCTGCTTCTTACTGCTCAGCTTTCTGCTCCTTAAGGCTCCCACCACTGCTGCTGTGCTTGCCAGCCGTGAGCCTGACTTTCGGCTGAGCGTGGGAGCACACTGACCACTAGAAATTAGCTCCCGCGTTGAGCGTCTGCCCCTTGGTGGTCAGTGCACGTCATAGCAACCGGCCATTCTGCCATTCGGTCAATTTACATATTAGGCTTTTATTATCTAGGATGGGTGTGACAAGATGAGATACTGTCCTTGCCCCAATAGACCTTGAAGTCCAGTGGGCAAAACAGACAAACAAGCCCACACTTACACAATTTGATAGATGCTACTAGGGGGGCTTCTGAGTTAGGCAGGCAGGTCCTCGCTTGAGGATCCAGACTTCAGACTTATGCTGTTAGTTCCACAGTTCACAGCAGCGATCTAGTAGTAGCTAATTCTTACATACGTGATAGCCTCCTTATCCATGGGGGATACACTCCAAGACCCCCGAATGGATGCCTGAAATCAGAGAGTACCAAGCCCTCTATGTAGTACGGTTTTTCCTATTGTACATATCTGTGATGCGGTGCGGTGTATAAATTAGGCACAGCGAGACATTAACAACAGTAACTAGTGATAAAGTAGGGCGATTCTAACAATATACTGTAGTAAAACATGTGCACGTTCTCGCTCCCTCTCGCCCTCAAAATAGCTTCGTGTACTGCACTCACCTTGCACCTAAAGCAAGCACTGAGCAACTTCTCTGGGGCACTGAATCGTCACAGCACTCCACTTGCACTTTGGGGTCGTTAGGAAGTAAAGCGAGGGTGACTTGAACATAAGCACTGTGATGCCTCCCTGCTGAGTGGCCACTGACCAGGCCGGGCCACCTGCAGGTGGAGATGCTGGACCAAGGATGATCCCACCTCAGGTGACACAGAGCAGGACTCTCAAGGTTTCATCACTCCCCTCAGCAGGGCACCCAATTGAAAACTGGCCCAGAGCATATGTTCCCAGATACCACCCTATACTGTCACCGAAACAAAAAGTAGGTATGTGTGAACCATCTATATATATAAAAGCCTAAGCGACTGTTACAACTGGTTGACTGAATGACCTGTTGCTATGACATCGCACTGACCACCAGGCAGACACTCAACACAAGAGCTGCCCCCTGTTGGTCAGTGTGCTCCCACAGCCAACCTCCTATGACTGGCCAACTTCCCACTGTCCCTTCTCCCCCACCCTCCCACCCTCACTGCCAGCCAAGATTGGCCAGATCTGGACTGGGTGAGATGGCCCTGATTGGCCCTGGTCACTGGCCAGGTTGAGAGACCCCAGCCGTGCATGAATTTGTGCACCGGGCCTCTAGTTCAGAAATATAAGCATCACTTACAACTTTTCTTTTCTATAATAAAGTAAATTTTGAGTTCCAAACTTCTAGTTCATGAAGCAATTTACAAAATGCTTGTTTTAAGTTAGAAAACTGCCTGGCCCGGCTTGCTCTGCACAAGAGCGGCAAGCGTAAGTGGTACTGTTTATAGGACACTGTAAACTGTGTAAGAGACACTGCAATATTAATTACTCCATATATGTACAGGTATCTCTGTTTTCAGGCCTAATTGTTCTGAAATGCAGCATTTCACATCTTACTAGTTTATGCTGCTAAGAAAATTAATTAAGTTTACTTTAAAAAGCAAAGAATCAAAAGGATAAGAAGACAGCCTGGCCTGTGTGGGTCAGTAGTTAGAGCATCAGCCCGAGGACTGAAGGGTTGTGGGTTCAATTCTTTCTTTGGGGGGGGGTTAATTAATTAATTGATTTTGCTGTTTACTTATTAATTTATTTCAAGAAACATGATTTTAAATATAATGATGTCACAAGCAATAAATGTTAATATTTTAAGAAAAATATCTTAAAAAATAAGACATGCAATAAATATTAATATCTTAATAAAAACTATTTTAAATATAATAACGTTGCATGCAATAAACACCAATTATTCAAGAAAAATGATCTTAAATATAACAGTACTAGAGGCCTGATGGACGAAATACGTGCAAGCGGTTCAGCCCTCACAGCCTCAACTTCATCTGGAAGGTCATCCAGAAGAACGTCAGGAAGGTCATTTGGCTATCTGGTCTAATTAGCATATTACACTTTTATTATTATAGATTACATGTGATAAACATTAATATTTCAAGGACAAAAAGGATTTTAAGTATAGTAATATTACCAAAACTGTACTAACATAGTATTATATCACAAAAGTTGTAGGAAATATTAGAAATCTGCAAATAACAAGATTATTTCTATTAATTCTAAAATATTATTTTTCCCCCTCTGGCTCTATTTTTATCAGTTTATGTTGTTCATTATATTTCACATATGAGTGAGATTGTGTGATATTTATCTTTCCCCAACCAGCTTATTCTTCTTAGCATGATGCTCTCCAGGTCCATCCATCCTGTTGCAAATGGTAGGAGTTCCTTCTTTTTTTACAGCAGCATAGTATTCCATTGCATAGATGTACCACAGTTTTTTAATCCATTTATCTGCTGATGGGCACTTAGACTGATTCCAAATCTTAGCTATTGTTAATTGTGCTGCTATGAACATAGGGGTGCATATATCCTTTCTGATTTCTTTGGATATATTCCTAGAAATGGGATTACTGGGTCAAATGGGAGTTCCATTTTTAACTTTTTGAGAAAACTCCATACTGTCCTCCTCAGTGGCTGCACCAGTCTGCATTCCCATCAGCAGTGCACAAGGGTTCCTTTTTCTCTGCGTCCTCACCAGCACCTGTTTGTTGATTTGTTGATGATGACCATTCTGACAGGTGTGAGATGGTACCACATTGTCGTTTTGATTTGCATCTCTTGGATGATTAGTGACTTTGAGCATGTTTTCATGTGTCTCTTGGTCTTCTGTATGTCCTTTTTCAAAAAGTGTCTATTTAGGTCCTTTGCCCATTTTGTTATTGGATTATTTATTTTCTGTTTGTTAAGTTGTATGAGTTCCCTGTAAATTTTGGAGATTAAACCCTTATCTGTGATAACATTGGCAAATATGTTCTCCCATGCAGTGGGCTTTCTGGTTGTTTTGTTGATGGTTTCTTTTGCTGTGCAGAAGCTTTTTATTTTGCTGTAGTCCCATTTTTTTTATTTTCCCTTGCCTTAGGAGTTGTATCAGTAAAGATAAATCTACAACATATGTCTGATATTTTGCTGCCTACGGATTCTTCTAAGATTTTTATGGTTTCCCATCTTACATTTAAGTCTTTTAGCCATTTTGAGTTTATTTTTGTGTATGGTGTAAGTTGTTGGTCTAGTTTCATTTTTTTTGCATGAATCTGTCCAATTTTCCCAGCACCATTTATTGAAGAGACTATCTTGACTCCATTGTATACTCTTGCCTCCTTTGTCAAATATTAAGTATAATGGCTTGGGTCAATTTCTGGGTTCTCTATTCTATTCCTTAGAATAAGTTTGTTCTTATGCCAGTACCAGGCAGTTTTAAGAACAGTGGCTTTGTAGTATAACTTGATATCTGGTATTGTGATCCCTCCAACTTTGTTCTTCTTTCTCAGGACCACTGCAGCTATCTGGGGTCTTTTTTTAAAATTCCAGATGAATTTTTGGAGAGTTTGTTTTAGGTCTGTGAAATATCCCGTTGGTATCTTAGCACATTGTGAACCAGTAGTTTTATTGCTGGCTTTACCTAGTGGCCAGATACATTTCTATTGAATGAGTACAAAAAACATTTTCCATAAATGTTAAGGCACACTTTAAAATTAAATATTCATTGTATTTTGAAGTTTTTAATTACATGTTCTTACAAGCTATTATCTTTTTAAAGTATGATATTTTGTAAATTCTCATGATCCTTCCACAATATTTTCATTGCACTTTGGGGTAGTTAGGAAGTAAAACAGGGGTGACTTGAACACAAGCACTGTGTTGCCACCCTGCTGAGTGGCCACTGGGCGGAGGAGGTGGAGATGCTGAATCTATAGATTGTTTTACGTATTATGGACAATTTAATGATGTTGATTCTACCAGTCCCTGAACATGGTATATTCTTTCATTTGTTTATGTCTTCCTCTATCTCTTTTTTCACATTCTGTAGTTCTCTGAGTATAATTCTTTTACATTCTTAGTTAAGTTTATTCCTACGTATCTTAATATTTTTTGTTGCAATGGTAAAGGGCATTCTTTATTTAGGTTTTTTTCTGTGAGTTCATTACTGGTGTATAAAAAAGCCATAGATTTCTGGGTCTTAATTTTGTATCCTACTACATTGCCAAATTCATTGATTAAGTCTAGTAGTTTTTTGATGGAAGTCTTTGGGGGGATTTCTATGTACAATATTATGTCATCTGTGAATAATGACAGTTTTGCTTCTTCTTTTCCAATTTGGATGCCTCTTATGTCTTCTTCTTGTCTGATCACTATGGCTAGCACTTCTAGCCCTATGTTGAACAGGAGTAGTGAGAGTGGGCATCCCTGTCTTGTTCCTGTCCTTAGGGGGAAAGGTTTTAGGTTTTGCCTATTGAGTATGATGTTGGCTGTAGGTTTGTCATATAAGGCTTTTATTATGTTGAGGCACGATCTCTCTATTCCAACTTTGCTGAAGGTTTTTATCAAAAATGGGTGTTGGATTGTGTTGAATGCTTTTTCTGCATTCTATTAATATGATCATGTGATTTTTGTCTTACAGCTTGTTTATGTATCACATTTATTGATTCATGAACATTGTACCAGCCTTGCATCCCTGGAATAAATCCCACTTGATCATAGTGTATGGTCTTTCTAATATATTGCTGGGTGCAATTTGCTAATATTTTGTTGAGGATTTTAGCATCTATGTTAATCAGGGATATTGGCCTATAATTCTCTTTCTTTGCAGTGGCTTTATCTGGTTTTGGAATTAGGATAATGCTAGCCTCATAAAAAGAGTTTGGAAGTGTTCCTTCCTCTTGGATTTTCTGAAATAGTTTGAGGAGGATAGGTGTTAGTTCTTCTTTGATTGTTTGGAAAAACTCTCCTGTGAAGCCATCCAGCCCTGGGCTTTTGTTTTGTAGGAGTTTTTATTATTATTACTGCTTCTATTTCATTAGTGGTTATTGGGCTATTCAGGTTTTTTTATTCTTCCTGATTCAGTTTTGGGAGATTGTATTTTCTAGGAATTTGTCCATTTCATCCACATTGTTCAGTTTGTTGGCATATAGTTGTTCATAGTATTTCCTTACAATCCTTTGTATTTCTGTGGTATCTGTGGTTACTTTTCCATTTTTGTTCCTGATTTTATTTATTTGGGTCCTCCTCTTTGTTTCTTGGCTAATGGTTTATCAATTTTGTTTATCCTTTCAAAAAACCAGCTCTTGGTTTCATTGATATTTTTAGTCTATGTTATTTATTTCTGCTCTAATCTTTATTATTTCCTTCCTTCTACTTACTCTGGGCTTTTTGTTGTTGTTGTTCTCTGGCTTTGTTGTTGTTGTTCTCTTTCTAGTTCTTTAAGTTGTAGGGTTAAGTAGCTTATTGCTGATTATCTTTGTTTTTGAGGTAGGCCTGTAGCACTATGAACTTCCCTCTCAGGACTGCTTTTGCTGTGTCCCAGAGATTTTGGGTTTTTGTGTGTTTATTTTCATTTGTTTCCAGGAAGTTTTTTTTATTTCTTTCTTGATTTCATTGGTAACCCATTCATTGTTTAACAACATGCTATTTAGCCTCCATGTGTTTAAATGTTTTGGAGTGTTTTTACTATAGTTGATTTCTAATTTCATTCCACAGTGATCTGAGAAGATGCTTGATATGATTTCAATCTTTTTGAACTTGTAGAGACTTGTTTTGTGTCCTAACATGAGGTTTTTGTGAATGATCCATGTGCACTTGAGAAGAAAGTATAATCAGCTGTGTTGGGGTGAAATGTTCTATAAATGTCAATTAAATCCATCTGATCCAGTGTGTCTTTAGAGTCACTGTTTCCTTGGTAAGTTTTTGTCCGGAAGATCTGTCCTATGAAGTCGTCCTCTATCATGACTGTATTGTTAAAGTCCTCTACAAATGTTTTTTAAATATATTTACTAGTAGGTGCTCCTCTATTGGGTGCATATATGTTTACCAGGGTTATATCCTTTTATTGGATCAATCTCTTTAGTATTATGTAGTGACTTTTGTTGTTTCTTGTGATGGCCTTCATTTTAAAGTCTATTTTGTCAGATATGAGTATTACTACTTTTTCCAAAAATTTTGCATGGAAAAAATTTTTTCCATCCCTTCACTTTTATTCTGTGTGTGTCTTTTGTTTTGATGTGGGTCTCATGTAGACAACATATAGTTGGTCATGTTTTTGTATACATTCAGCTACCCTACGTCTTTTATTGGAGCATTTAATCCATTTACATTTTAGGTTATTATTGAGAGGTACTTATTTATAGCCATTTTAATTCTGTATGGCTAGGTTTCTCTCTCTGTTTCTCCTTCTCAGCAATCCCTTACAGTAATCACTTTAGCATTTCTTGTAATGCTGGCTTGGTGGTGATGAACTCCTTTATCCTTTTTTTTTTTTTGTCTGTGAAACTCTTTATTTGACCATCTATTTTGAATGACAGCCTTACTGGATATGGTAATCTTGGCCTCAGAGCCTTGCTTTCCATTACCTTGAGTACTTCATGCCATTCCCTTCTGGGTTGTAGAGTTTCTGATGAGAAATCAGGTGTCAGCCTTATGGGAACTCTTTTGTAGGTAACAGGTTTTTATTTTTATTTTTTATTTTTTCCTGCTGCCTTTTAAGATTCTCTGTCTTTAATTTTTGGCATTTTAATTATGATGTGTCTAAGCATGGATCTGTTTGGGTTCTTCTTGTCAGGGTTTTCTGTGCCTCCTGAACTTGTGTGGCTTTTCCCTTTACCAGGTTAGGAAAATTTCTGCCATTATTTCTTCAAACACCTTCTCTATTCCTTTCTCCCTTTCTGCCTCTTCTGGCACAAATGATATTCTAATGTTGTTATGTTTCACATTGTCCCACAACTCCCTTAAGCTGTCCTCCTGTCTTTTAATTGTTTTTTCTTTTTGGTTCTCTGGCTGAGTGATATTTTCAACTCTGTCTTCTAATTCACTGATTCAAACCTCAGCTTCCCCTAATCTGCTGTGTATTCCTTCCAATGTGTTCTTTATCTGTATTATGTCATTCTTTAGCTCAGACTGTTCTTTTTTCATAGCTACTATATCTTTTTTTCATGCTGTTGAGCATTTTTGCCATCATTACTCCAAACTCTGTTTCACATAAATTTCTTATCTCTGTTTCATTTATCTCTTCTTCTAGAGAATTCTCTAGTTCTTTTATTTGGAATTGTTTCTTTGTTTCCTCATTTTGGTTGTCTGTTTGGGTTTGTGACTATGTTTTAGGTAGATCCACTACACCTCTCAATCTCTAGTGCAGGACAGTGTTAAAGGCTGTTTCTGACTAATTGGATCAGGCAAAGACTCCAAGCCTTCAGAGACTGCTTCTATCTACAGACTAATAGGATTCAGACTTGAATTGCTCCCAGGCAATCATCCTCAGGTACAGCTAGAGTTTTTTCAACAGAGTGTGACAATTGATCTCTTAAGTGGCTTCAGGGCAAGGTTTTTTTCCTGTAGGGTGCATGGACTGTCTTCCCCCCAGACAAGGCAGATGTCTATGTGGGAAAGATGTCCTCCACTGTGTGAGGGAATGACTCAGCCCAGGAAACTTGGGGTGTCTGTCTTCTGAGCTCTATTCCCTGTGTCCCCAGTCCTGGCTTCTGCTCTCACAACTCCAGTCCGCTTCACCCTCCCTCTGCTACAGCACAAGGTGGGTGGCTCCACAGGGGATCTTTGTGCATTGACCCTTCAAGAGGGTGCCCGAACTGCAGATGCCACTCCCTGTCAGACAGCACCCCACTGCTTTTCACAGCTAGATGTTATGTGGCACCTTCCTCAGAGTTGGTGCTCTCTGCTGAGGAGTCCACGTTGAGGATTAGATCCTAGAGTTCTCAGTGGCACAGCTGATATCTCTCTCCGGGACTTCAGTTGCCATCTGAGAGTGCCTGGCCAGCCCTTTCACGCCTCTGCCCCTCCTACCAGTCTCCACCTTCGGTTCGGGGCAGAGTTCTCTCTGTGAGTTCTCAGTTGATTATTCAGGAAGCCTTTCCATATTTCAGTTGTAATTCCAGCTTGTTCCTGGGAGCATGTCTGTGTGGCATCCACCCACTCTGCCACCATTTTTAATCTCTGTGGGTTCAGTGCTGATCAAGGCCACCTACCTCAGTTGCAGGCTCAATCCCTGCCCCACTCCTCCCTCCCACCCTTCCAGTCTCTCTGAAAAGCAATGGGAAAATCCCCTCAGGTGAGGATCAGCCACAACAACAAAAAAGCAAAGAATCAAGAGGATAAGAAGACAAGCCACAGACTAGGACAGAATAGTGTGTGTGTGATGTGTGATAAAGCACTGTTACCCAAAATATCCAAAGAACTCTCAAAACTCAGTAAGTAAACGAACAGCCAAATTTACAACACGAGGTCTAAGACCTTAACAAACGCCTCACCGAGGAAGATCTACAGTTGGAAAATCAGCATCTGTCGTCAGGGAAATGCAAATTACAACAACCATGAGGTACCTCTGTATACCTGTTAGCATAGACAAAATCCAGAGCTCGGGCAGCACCAAGTGCTGGAGAGGCTGCCAACCACAACTGTGATCCTTGGTGTTTTCCTAAAGAAGCTGAAAATGTGTCCACACAAAAACCTGCCCATGGATGCTTAGAACGGTTTTGTTCATAATTGCCAAACTTGGAAGCAAGCAAGCTGTCCTTCAGCAGGTGAGAGAGAAGGAAACTGCAGCTGTGCAGGCAATGGAGTATTAGGGGTGCTGAACAGAAAGGAGCTACAGCAACCCATGAACGGACATGGAGGGCCCTTGAATGCACATCACTCAGTGAAGGACGCCCAGCGGAAAAGGCGACATCCTGTATGATTCCAACTGTGACATTCTGGAAAAGGCAGAACTGAAGAGATTATTTTTTTAAATCCGTGTTATGGCCCTGGCCGGTGTGGCTCAGTGGATAGAGCATTGGCCTGTGGATCAAAGGGTCCCGGGCTCAGTTCCTGTCAAGGGCATGTACTTTGGTTGCTGCTCCTCCCTGGCCCAGGCCCTGGTGGGGACATGTGCAGGAGGCCAACCAATCGATGTTTCTCTCACATCTATGTATCTCTCTGTCTTTCCCTCTCTCTTTCACTGTCTCTAAAATTAAATTAAAATAAAATAAAATAATAAAATAAAGTAAAATAAAATGTGTTATGGGCTGAACTGTGCCCCGCCCCCTTACCAAACTCATATGTTAAAGTCCTAAACCCCAGAACCTCAGAATGTAACTATATTTGGAAATGGGTACTTGAAAAGGGTAATTACGTTAAAAATGAGGTCATAAGGGTGGACCCTAACTGCGTATGACAGGTGTCCTTATAAGAAAATGAGATTAGGACAGACACACAGAGGGAAGGCTGTGTGAGGACAGGGAGTGGCCAGCTACGAGTGAAGGGGAGGGGCCTCAGAGGAAACCAACGCTACTATCATCTGGATCCAGGACTCCCAGCCTCCAGAATTGTTAGAAAATAATTCTGTCCTTGCAGTCAGCCAGCCTGTGACACTTGTTATGGCAGCCGCAGCAACTGGTCCAGCGTGCAGGAGGAGACCCCATGATGCAATGCTTCCTGCAGCGCTGCTATCTGGACAGTGTGGAGCAGTGTGCCCACATGTTCACATGATTATAAAGAACCCGTGGACCCCTTGGATCCACCCAGCAGACGTGCATTGAGCTTGTCCCGCACATCACATCATCAGAAGTTGAGCTACTGCCAAAGACAAAAAAATGGGCCCCCACTAGCTCCAAGGAGACAGTCCCAGACCCTCCTCAAGGAGGTCACCATCTGAAGAGGAACCAGACACGGTCATTTCAACGCAATGCGACCAGTGGTGAGACTGTACAGTGAGGACCAGGGGCCAAAGGAACCCCACTGGGACATCGAGGGGTGTCAGCTGAGAGGCACGTGGCACCTAGGTCTTTAGGGAAAGTAGATCCCTGGGAGTAGACGGGGAAGAGGGGATCAGTTCAGAGACAGGAATGCCACCGACAAAGGCAGGGGCGTGGGAAGCGTGAGAACGCCAGGCCAGGAGTGAAAGGCGGCAGGACCAAAGTTAGGATGTGGACTGGGGGATGGTGGGGGGCAGCTGGAAGATGAGGTCAGACCAGGAGGATGTCAACCTGAGAGCCCGGGAAGCCCCAGAGCCATTTCCAGAGGAAAGTCAGGATCAGAGGAAGGGAGTGTGGCCTCTGGATCAGCGGGGAGAATGAAGGACACAGAGAGGCAGGTGGGGTGATGGGAGCCTGAACTGAGCACAGCCTTGCTTTAGAGGTAGGGGGGGGGGGGCGTGCAGGGGGCTGTGAATCCGTGGTGAGGCTCTGCATGCTCACGTCGGTCTGTGCCCCCGGGTACAAGTGCTTCTGCTGTAAGCACAGGCCTCATTGTTTTCTTCCCTATCAGGCATGTATATATCATTGCTTCCTGGAGACACAGAAGATTCATTACCATCTGAATAAAACACGCAATGTTTTATTGACTTGAAAAGCATTAAGTTCCAAAGAGCTACATCTCCTTATGTGCGTTCTGTTTAGCTTTGGGGAGAACTGCTCCTCAAAGGAAATACGGGAAAAGTGGACACAACAAAACGTGAGAATCCTTTTGTCTCATCACAGCTCGTCTGATGTTTCTGTGGCTCTTCCAAGTTGGAGTCGCTGGCGGGCTGCCTGCTCGAGGTGATGGGAACTTGGGAAGATGCTCTGCCCTGGGTCTAGCCCGAGTCTCCCCGCTAGCTACCCGCCTTGTTGGTTCCCTCGTCTCTCTAGGCCTCCGTCTGCTTATTTCTAAAGTGAGGATACGTTCCTTGGTCCTTAAGACTCCTTCGTACTAAAATCGCACGAGTCTTTCCTCCTAGAAGACATGCTGCTGTTGTATTTTAACATGCTTTTTTATTTTTTTGGTTTAGTTTTTAAAAAGAGGCTTTAAATTTTGCTGGAAAAATATCCCTTGGGAAGTACAGATATGCTGTCAGATGCCTCGCCTCTGAGATTCATTTAAAAAAGCCCACAACCCCCAGCACCGTGCGCACGGAAAGCATCGCATCCCGGGGCCCCGAGGCCCTGGGGACGCGCACTGGGCTCCGTGGAGCCTCCGCGAGGAGCCGGGAGAAGCACGCCCCGCAGCCGCTGGGCGCACTCAGGGCGCGGAGCCTCCGGCCCGGCGCTCGCCTCCTTCCCTCGGGGAAGTCGCACCTGCGGGGCGGCGCCGGCGGAGGGCGGGGCGGGGGGGCCTCTCTGCCGCCCGCCTCCCCACCTGCCGGCCCGACCCCCTCCGGCGCCCCGGCTCCGGCCCCGCGCCTTCCCCGCGAGCGATGCTGTCGGAGCAGGCGGCCTCCGCTCCCCGCTCGGCCCCGGGCTGAGTCCTCGCCGCCGCCGCCGCAGCTGCTGCCGCGGGTGGACGGTGGGCGGCGGCGCGGCGGCCTCGGCTCCCGGCTCCCGCCTCCGGCCTCCGGGCGCCGGGCCGCGCCGCGCTCTCCTCCCGCTCCTCGTCCGGGGCTGCGCGGGGCGCGGGGGGCGGGCCGGGGGCGCGGCGGGAGCCGGCGCGGGCGGAGGCGGAGGCGGGAGACGGCGCGATGTCCACCAAGGTCAGGAGGTGCCGGGAGCCGGCGAGGGTGACCTTCCCCGCGCCCGCGGAGGAGGCGGAGGGCGAGGACCTGGGCGCCGAGCCGCAGCGCCGCCGGCGGGGCTGGAGGGGCGTCAACGGGGGCCTGGAGCTGCGCTCGGACACCGCGTCGCCCCGCTCGCCGGAGCCCGACCTGTGAGTACCGGCCGCGGCGGCCCGGAGGGAGGCGCCCCCGCCGCCCCGCGACGTGCCCGGGACCTCAGGCCCTAGCGGGTTTGATTCGGGGACCGCTCCCCGGGGAGTAGGGGGCTTCCGGGGCGCGGACGGCTTGGCGGGGCCCCGTCCCGGCCGAAGCGCGCGGACCTGCCCCGCGAGCCGGCACCGCGAACGCCGGGCGCGCTCAGCCCGTGGACGCGTCCTCTCCGGCGGCCGGGGGCGCGCGTGGCGCGGTGGACGGGACCCGGGGGGATGCCGGGGGTGGGGGTCCCCTGCCCTGGGGGTTGGGGGCCGAGGAAGGCCCGGCGCGCACGGACCCGGGCGCGCGCGCCCCTCCGACTCGTCCCAACGCGGGTCCCCTCGGAGGCTCGGGCCGTCGGTGCGAAGGACAGTGGCGGACGGTCGCCCGGCCGCGCGTTTCCCGACGCCCTGCGGGTCCCCGGGGGAGGGCGGCGCGCTGAGTGCGGGAAGGGGGCACTTTCGCTTCGCGCCCGGGGCTGCGGGGCGCGGAGAGGGTAGGAAAGGGGGCGCCCCCTCTTCCGGGGCGCAGGCTCCCTCGTGCTGCTGTCTCGGGCCCTGGGCGTGCCGCGGGGTTCACTGTCTTTTTTTAGGAAGAACCTCACCTCTAGGTGGGAAGCGAGGGTCCTGCCCGCGCGGGCCCGGGGAGGTGGCTCTGCAGCGCCCCCTGCTGCCGCGGGCGGGCGGCCATGGGGACCCACCGGCCACCCCAGGAAACAGACACCAGAGGCCGGAGTGGGTGGCCCCGGGGAGGCTCTGCTGCGACCTGAGCGCTGTTCTCCGACGGGGTCGGCCGCTGCTGGAGGTTGGCCTGCGGCGGACGGGGCCCAGGAAACAGAGAGAAGTCCTGGGAGCCGCCGGGATTCGGCCCCGCCAGCTCGCCTCCCTGCCTCCCTGGTTTCAGACGTGTGTTTTTTTCTGTTGTCCATTTGGGTTTTAGAGCCCGCTCCACGTCTTGATTCTTTAAAACTGAACTGGACGCCGGAGCACTGGCCGCCCCCCTGCTAATCATTAGCTGCTAGTGGGTCCTGTCCCATCTGTGTATGTAGCTCAGCAGGCGAGTGAGAAGACGGTCATTGTGAGGACACAGGCGCTGAGAAACATCCCTCCGTGTTTCTCTGAGGCCTGTGCCTGGGAACGTCAGAGACCAGCTTGGTATCGCTAGCAGAGATTAGCTCTGGATGCCGTCTGAGCAGAACATGCCCCGTTTCAGAGCTCAGCCCTCGGATGGAATCGGAGCAGGGTGGCCCCAGGTCACCCTCAGAAGGCAGAACAGAAGGGATGCTGAGGGTAGAACCACTTCCTCCTCAGGGCAGACTCCTCATTCCACGGCTCCATGCCCCAGGAGCCTATTTGGAATTTTATACATAGATTGATTCCAGAGAGGAAGGGAGAGGGGGAGAGAGAGACATCAACGAGAAGAGAGAATCATGGATCGGCTGCCCCCCTGCTTGACCCTTATGGGGATGGAGCCCACAACCCAGGCATATGCCCTGACTGGGAATCGAACTGCTACCTCCTGGTTCATAGGTCGATGCTCAACCACTGAGCCATGCCGGCTGGGCTGTTTGGAAATTTTAAACACACTTAGGAGGAAGAATGACATCTGTTATATCACTAATAAGACTTTTTTAAAAAAACCTTTGATAGAACTCTTGCTTCAGCCAGTGATTCAAATGGAAACTTCCTTTATCTTAATTATTTGCTAACCTAGGACCAAGTAATATATCACTGGCAAGATGACCTCATTCCCGAAATCTATTTGGTTGTAATATATCTGATGAACTCCGAAAAGGCAATTGAAGGCATTTTCATGAATTTCAATTCAAAGATATTTCTTAAGCATTTACATGTGCAAAGCTAAGTACAGCAAGCCTCAAAGATGAGTATAGCTTGTCTGCACTCAAGAAAGAAATTTAAAGTTTCATGAGGGAGAGGTGGAAATGAAGCAATTATGCTATAAGTTAGAGTAGAATAAGCAGCATAAACACACACACACACACACACACACACGGATAGAGCTATGTAGGGGCAAGTGCAAAGGGGAGATGGATAACTTAAGGTTGTGGAGAAACTGAGGAAACCTTTGTGGGCCTTAAAAGAGGTGCCTGGCCAGTGCTGTGCAGTGGTTGAGCCTCATACATAAACCAGGAGGTCACAGTGAGATTCCTGGTCAGGGCACATGCCCCAGTTTCAGCTCGATCCCCAGCACAGAGCATGCAGGAGGCAGCCAACCAATGATTCTCTCTCACCGTTGACGTTTCCATCCCTCTCTCCCTCTCCCTTCCTCTCTGAAATCAATAAAAACATATTTTAGAAAAAAAATGCATAGGCTATGAGGCAGAGACAGAATGGGTAATTAATTCAAGCCTTCTCTCCCCCGCCCCCCACTGCCCTTCCCAAATGCCAGGCATGTCGAGGGAATGTTAGTTGAGTTGGTTGGAACATAGGTATGTGTGGGAAAACAGTGAGATGGAGCCGGATGTGTTGGTTTGGGGCGTGAATGTGGACGATCTGTACGCCAGGAAGAAGCAATAGGAAGTTATTGATTGTTTCAGAGCAGCAGCAATTTGATCAAAGCCACTCTGAGAGCAGGATGGACTGAAGTAGCGATTGGCAGACTGTGAATAAACAAATTAGGGGCTATTGTGGCTGTCCAGGCTGAGATTGGGATCTGGAACTGTGTGGTACTGATGGCATGGAAGGAGGAGAGATGAGAAGAGAGAATACAGATAGAATCTTGGGGAATTTGCAGCTAACTGCTTTCTCCATGGTTTACAGAGAAAGCGGGTCAGAGAGGACCTGGCGATTTAAACCCAGATAACTCAGAGATTATTGATGTCATTGTTGGAAAGACAAGAACAGAGAGAAGGACCTGTCAAACAGAAAGATGCAAGGGCAAGTTTAAGGCTTGGAGGATCTGAGAGTCTCCTTACTATCTGATGGGAATGGTTACAGAGTGGGTGATGTCACCGAAGAAGGAATGTGATGGGAAAAACAAAGGCACCCAGGCTCTGCTATCTAAGGGGAAATATTTTGTGAGGGGTTTGGGGAGAGATAGATAGGTAGATAGAGAAGCAAGCAATGACACAGAAAATGAGGAAGGGGCTGGTGGTGCCAAGGCCAGGCTGCCTAGAGAGAGGAGTTTTGAGAAGAGGGAAGAATTGACCCCCAGTTGTCAAATACTCGCTCTACAAGAGGAACTTCGGAGTCGCTTTGTAAGAAGGATCGGGCCTTGCGGTAACACAGGGGCACGGAACCTGAGGTCTCTGCCGGGTCATCTTCACAGAGAAAGACGCCTAGGGAAGAGGATTCCGCCTCGTTTCTCTCTGGAGGAGGTGCTTTCCTAATAGAAGCAGTAATTGTGTTTGCCTAATGCTTCGGGCTGTCATTTGTACTCATTAGCTCGAGTCACACCTCCTCAACGCAGGTCTTTACCATTTGGAAAGGAGGACATGGGTACACAGAGAAGTAACGTCATTCTCTAAGGGTCCCTCGGCAGACTCACAGCTTCCGTGTTCGACACAGAATGATTAACTGGAGGCGTCACGCTGGCCATGGGAGCTCTGCGCTGACCTGTCCTACAGCTTTGCCTCCTTTGACCAACAGCTCCCCGCATTCCCGCACCCGAGCCGCCGGCCTGCCCTCTGGTCCCGTGCACCCGATGTTCTCAGATCCCACACACAAATGAGGCCACACGCAGTTTTCTGTCCTGTGTCTGGCTTATTTCACTGCATAACGTCTTCCAGGCTTATCTGTGTTGTCACAACTGGCAGGGTCTCCTTTGTGGAGCTGAATAATACTTTAGTGCGATTTAGACTGGACGCTTAGATTGTTTTCACATCTTGGATGTTGGCTACTTGCTAAGAGAGTAGATTTCAGATGCTCTCATCAGGAAGAAAAAAGAAAAACAGGAGTTTTATGAGGAGGTGGATATGTTAATAGCCCTTTTCACTATGTATATGGAATCATCGTATTTTACACCTGACATTCAATTTTTATTTTATTTTATTTTATCTTTTTAAATATATTTTATTGATTTTCCATAGAGAGGAAGGGAGAGGGATAGAGAGTTAGAAACATCAATGAGAGAGAAGCATCGATCAGCTGCCTCCTGCACACCTCCTACTGGGGATGTGCCCGCAACCAAGGTACATGCCCTTGACTGGAATTGAACCTGGGGCCTTTCAGTCTGCAGGCCGACGCTCTATCCACCGAGCCAAACCGATTAGGGTCAATTTTTATTTTTAAAAAAATTATTAAAAAATGCAGTCACAGAGTGACTAGAAGGTAGAAATAACAGGCTCAGTTCTGTGGGACAGGGGCGCTGAAGAGGAGGGCCCTCGGCCTTGTCAGCCAGAGGCCCTAGTTGGAGGGCAGTTTCTGCGTCGCTGGCTTCATCTAATGTCCGGTCCAGGCTTAGCTCGGCTGCGGACGGAGCGCAGTGGGGCACACGGCTTGGGCATCAGGTTGGAAGTAGCATCCTCCTCCTGCCCCCGGGACAGAACTCAGATTCTCGAAGGGCCTGTGAAGTCTCCAGGGACAGGAGTTCGGACGTGGAGGATGGAGGTCATCCCGGTGTTACTAAGGAGGAGGCGGGTGTCTCCACAGGGTTTCATTTTGAAGGCTAGCACAGCATTAGACTTGAGACTTTCATTAGATTCCACATATAATATTCATTATAGTATTAGTTTATCCCTCAGAGGAATAATTTCTCTACGTACAATATAGAGCTGTTATTTTTGTTGGTTGTTTTAAATTATTCTGTATACTATCGAAGTAATAATACATGAATGTTGTTTTGTAAGTGAGCTAGTACTGAAAAGGCTTAAAGACCAATAGCACGTCCCCGCTTCCCCCCAGTTCCCTGGTCCCCTTCCTTTCTCTTCCTGCCCACTTTCAGCTTCTTCCACTGCTCCCCTCTGGCTAGTCATACACTCCAGAGGCTAGCAGTAGCCTCAGGTGGGAGTTTGCACTCACTCATACCTCTCATTCTCCCTCCATCCTCTACTACACTGCTCATCACAGTTTCTGGTTAATATCTTAAAGCCTTTATTATGACGATCATCTCACTGTTATTCACTGCTGAGTCAGGTGGCATAGTAAGATTGCATTTCTTTTTTAATTACTTGTTTTTCTTGGAGTAAATATTGGTCTCATCTGTTCTCGCTTCTTTAGCTAAATCTTCTGCAGCCTCTGTACGTTTTCCTGGAGACATCCCTTCTAAAAGACTTCCTATGAATGTGGTTTTCAATTATTTTTTTTTTTTTTTTCTTCAGGAAGCTTTAAGGAAAAATAAAAAGAATTGTTCCTTCATTAGTGCTATTCTGAAATTTCAGGATGATATGCTTTGGTATCAGTCTTTGTTCTTTTTTTTTATTATTATTGTTGAAACTGTTACAGATGTCCCCCATTTTCTCCCCCACCCCGTTTGCCCCCGTCCACCCAGCCACTGCCACCCTCGCCCAGGCCTTCACCATCCTATTGTCTGTGTCCATGTTCTTTGGCTCACCTCTTCCAGTCCTCCCCACCCGCCTTCCCTCTGAAATGCTTCCATTTACCCATGCCTCTGGTCCTATTTTGTTCATCAATTTATTTTGTTCATTAGATTCCACATATAAATGAGATCAGTCCTTGTTCATTATGTGACCCGGACACTTGATGAACCTTTTCAGTATCTGAAGATTATGCTCTACAGTCTGGGAAGTTTTCATGTATTATTTCTTTTATTATTTCCTACCCACTATGTTCAGTCTATTTTTCTGGAATTCCTATTATTTGGATGTTGGACCTCCTGGACTGATCCCTGGTTCTTTTCTCTCCCGTTTTCCAACACTTCTCTTTTCTCTTCTTCCTGAAATGTTCCCTTCAGAGACAAAGAAACACTGAACAGTCCGTCTAACCTCAGAGAGAAGGCAGGGGAGGGGAGGGGAAGGGTAGGGTAAGAGATCAACCAAAGGACTTATATGCATGCATATTAGCATAACCAATGGGCACAGACACTAGGGTGGTGGGGCCTTGTCCTGGGGGGCTTGAGGGGCTGGGGGTGGGAGTGGTCGTGGGGGTCAATCAGGGGGAAAAGGAGACATATGTAATACTTTAAAGAATAAAAAAAGAAAAAAATGTTCCCTTGACTCTGTCACCCAATTCTCTCATGAATTTTTTTCCATTTTAACTATTATAGTGTGTGTGTGTGTGTGTGTGTGTGTGTGTATCTCTAAGAGCTTGTCCTCATTTTATGAGTATTCCTTGTTGTAGCATTTTGTCTTATTTCAGAAATGCAGTATTTAAAAGAAATACCTGCTGCTGTTCCTCTGGAACTGGGCAGGGATCCCCCTGTTCTTGGTTCCTGCCCTTCCCTGGGGCTGGTATCCCCACATCTAGAGCATCTCTATTCCTATTTCTCCAGATATTTTATATATATGCTTCCTACAGAGGTGAGAGTTTTCACTTGCTCTTATCAATTGGAGGTTGAAGATCTGGGGGAAGGGTTTCTACCTACTCCTTATACAGGTTTTCAGCCAGTTCCCACATTTTTGGCTCCTGCCTCATCTCTACTTTCTGGAATTTCTTTGGCCTTCAATTTCTGGGACTTTTCTGGTACCAAGCAGGTGGATCAGCTTCTTATTACCAGCACTGTGGCCAGACCTTCCTCCTCTCTGCTAAGTCATCACCAGTCTGTCAACTCCTCTCCTTTCCATCTTCACGTACTATGGGCAGGTCCCAAATACCCTTTGGTTTCAGAAAGATGAAAATATGTTACTGTTCTTGGTTTTCCTTGTTGTTTAAGGGGTAATTTTGGGGAGGAAATTGGGCAGGAAAGGCCTTTATTCCATAGTCTTGAAACCAGGCACCTTATGATTGGGTTTTAGGCATTCACTTAGGCCCTAATGAAAAGAGTATTATTAACTGAACCAAGATCACAGAGGGAAGAAACTTCTGAATCATGAGTGATCTTATTCAGCAAATGGAGTAGTTAGTAACCTGTACAGTGTGATAGGAGGGTCATCTGAAATCCCCATAGATAGTGACCTATATAGTGTGATAGGAGGGCCATCTGAAGTCCCCATAGACCTGTACAGTGTGATAGGAAGGTCATCTGAAGTCTCCATAGATAGTAACCTATATAGTGTGATAGGAGGGCCATCTGAAGCCCCCATAGATGTGACCTGTACAGTGTGACAGGAAGGCCATCTAAAGTCCCCTTGGTCATATGTGTCCAAGGGTGTTCTTTGATCTGGATGGAAAATCGCCTGTTCCCAAGCCTCCTGTCTTCAGGTTCAGCATGCGTGCCTCTGTGTGTCCATCCATCTCACTTAGATCTTCACTAGCCATGTCCTAAGAGCCAGACCCCGGGAGCTGGAGAGAGGCGGCCCCTGCTCTCCAGGGCGCTGACGGATTGTCGAGGACACGGGCAGGAGGTGCGCGATGAGGGGCTTGATGGAGCTACACCCCAAATGCCATTTCTGGAAGCGAGAACATGAAGTTCGAGAAGGCATTTGCACGACCACTTTCTTGGACACGTACTTTTAAGAAACATAATCGAGAAGTGTGCATGCAGTGGCTAGGGTCCTTCCCGCTGCCCCGTGGACTTTTAGAGCGAGCGCACATGTCTAGCAGGTGTACCAACCAGTGTGTGGAGAGTCCTGATGGACCACAGGCCAGCAGAACCGCTCGGCAATTCACAGCTGCAGAGCCCGGGACCATCTAGACCTGGAAGCACTGGAATCCCTGCCTTAGGCTTTTGTCCCATGAGAGTTTTTAGGGACGAAAGCTCGCTCTCCTGTTTAACGGGAGCACTGGACCTGCCGTTTGGTCGCTCCTGTGCCAGCCTGTGCTGTACCACTTGGTTGTGCTGCTGGGGTGCAGGCTGAGGGTCAGGGCTGTGGGCCATGGCCCTGCCGAAGCCCCCATCCCGTTCCCCAGACAGTGGCGCTGATGGGGCGCCTTCCTGCATCCTTGCACGTTGCACATTTAGGGGCTCCCACCCCACAAACAAACATGTATATTGACAGACAGTCTACACGTGTGTTTCGATGACACTATTGAGGCCCTTGGTCAGATGCCCTTTCCTCCTTCCATGGTGAAGGCGCGCAGATGGCAGACGTCCCCAGAGATGGCCATGCTGACTGGCAGGTGCCTGCTTGCCAGGGGGCAGTGGGGTTTGGGGTTTGTTATTTTTGACTCTTCCTCGATGCCTTCCTTGTCCTTGGTCAACACCTGCTGTGCACGGCCATCACCGCTTCCGTGTCACTGTCCCAGCGCCATAGTCAGCATGTGGCTGCTCTCACACTGTCCCCTCTCCTGTGCCTTTCTCACCACTTCTCTTCTGTGGCTCCGTCTGCTCTCCTTGCCCTTCACAGGACGACAGTCCAAGTCCTCGCCCGTTGGCACATGCGCTTTCTTGGGCGTGTGAGCGGATTAGTCCCAGCAATGTGGGTGCGATTCTCCTTGCTTTGGCTCACACGGCGGTGTTATTACTTGGCCCGCATCCTTGCTGGATGGACGGAGTCGCTGATTAGTTCTTCGCCGCCTTCCAACAGGGACAAGGTGACTTCTTTGGTAACGTCAGTTGCTGCTGAGTGCGAAAGATCTTGTGATTCCGTCCAGAGAGCCATTTCCAAACGGTTCCTTCTAGAACCAGAATGTGCCGACACATAAGCTGAACATGTAGTAACTCGGTTATGTTGCAAACTGTTCTCACTTTTCTTCCTCCCTAGACACAGCGCGGTGGCGGTGAAGTAGAGAGGTCCCGGCACGGACCCCGGTCTCATCTCCTAATTCTCCACCTTTCAGGGACCTTCTAACCTGGGCTCTCCCTCTGTAGGTTTAGTATCAGCGCACAGGAGTGGGAGCTGCTACTGCGTGCATTCGGCTCTGTTGAGACGACATAAATAAGTATGAAATGAAAGCATTTGTCTTCAGCTGTCCTTAGGGAACATGAATGTCCCAGGAGACTATCATCAAGGAGACGAAATAAAGTCAAGTGCACAGATTCAGGGCAGACCAGCTGGATGACAAGCTCAGGCTGCAGCGGCCAGGATGGGTTTCAGAAAGATCAAAGGCTCAGCGTTGCAGGGTGAACCGAATTTTGCAGGTGCCCTGGTGACCGGGTGTGTAAAAGGGCCGGGCCACGGACGGTAGAAGCATCTGAGGCGGCAAATGGTGGGAATAAGAGTGTGTCCAGGTGGGAATGGAGGAAGCATCCCCGAAGCAGGTGGAGCAGGCCCAGAAAGCAGCCACCTGCATGGGCAGCAACGAGGTCTTTCTCCTGCGCCGCCCGCCGCCTGCTGCCGGGGAGAGAAAGTGAACCCAACGTCCAATCTGTGGTTTAAGTTAGTTTTTTAAATTGTGTTTTGTGTTTTACTTGCTCAACAGACACGTATTCTCATTCAACAAGTGAATTAAGCAATCAATAAATTAGGCAATTAGGTTAATTACGCAATTAGGCGGTTACATGCGTGAGCCAGTAGGGAAAGCTTGCCCCGCGTTCCCAAGGGACTTGCTCAGCCAGGACAGTGTCTCCTCGGCCTGTCGCTGCGTCTTTGTTGCTGATTCCTCACCAGAGGTCAGAGTCTCTTCATGGTCCAAGTATCCGCCCCGGTTAGGACCCTCCCGAGAGATGCTCTGACGTCGGTTCCACTGATCTTAGTTTGATGCTATAAAGTGCATTTTCTTTTTAAAGAAATCGCCTCTCACTTGGGGAAAATGGCTCAGGCTTTTGGAAAGCTGCTCCTCCCTCTGCTGTGTCTGTAGCATCTGGGCGTTGAGGACGGGGCCACATGTGTCCCTGGAGGGGACAGGATTGGTGTCCTCTGACTTCTGATCTCTGGGCCATGTTCCTTGTGTACTCGGTGCTGCCTGTCAGCGGAAGTGACTTGGTCTTGGCTGACCTGCCTTTGTCAGGACCCAGCGGGCTCCCCGGTGCCTGCGGTTTCCGCTCAGCTCCCACGGCTGCAGAGCCAGGCGCCTGCAGCCGATGTCCCGGGTCCAGCGCACAGCACCCGGGGTTGTTCCTAGTCTTGGGGCAGGTTCCCTAGCTCTCACTCTCATCGCTGGCTCCAGGGCACGTGGGAGCTGAGGGTGGCTTGAGAAGGCCCCACCATTCTGCTACTTGACCAGGCTGAGCTGGGCCAGACCTTCAGAAAAGTAAGCAGAGGAAGAACCTCTTCGGTGGATCCTCAGCCTGTTGGATGCACCTGGGGACAGGTCCTTTCCTCTGCTCCGTCTTCCTTCTCCGGGGCAGTGAGCACGGCTGTGCTGCCAGCGTGGATGAGCTTTCTGTGTGTGCGCGAGGGCGCTCCAGGTCCAGCTCCTTCAGCATTCAGTGAAGAGGAATGGAGCAAATCCTTCCTCAAGACAGTTTCCTTTGCCCCAGATTCTGCTCGCAAAATCTCCTTTCTTGCAAGTAACTAAAATTACCGTGAACGTTCTCTTTGCACCTGCCCTCTAAAACCTGTCTTCTCCGCTGCCCCCAAACGTACCACTCACCCATCGCGGTGGGTCACCCTCAGCCGGACAGTTTACTGAGGGTTGCCTTTTGTGAGCCCAGTTTTCTCATTGAGGAAACAGAGAAGATAATACCTGCTTCTTAGCATTCTCGTGAGAATCAAATACGAAAGTGTGTGGAAAGCATACCCCCCACACTGAGCCCTCAGTGAAGGGCAGTTGCCTTCCCTCACGCCATCTCTGCTGGAGAGCGTTGTAGGGACCCAGCCTTGCCCTCTGAAGGATCTGAAGGAGGGGTCAGGCAGTGAGACCTAGAAGAAAGGGCCTAAGATGAGAAACATTCCCAAAGAGAAGCTTCAGGATGTATGACCGACAGGATGGGAACAGGGAGTCACAGGCAACCGAACTTGCTAAACCTGAGGAAGCAGCCTGAGGTGATGGCATAAGGGAGGGGTGTTTTAGAGTGACCAGGGGACAGAGAGTTGTCCATGTGGGGCCTGAGGCCAAGTGAGGAGACAGAACCTGGGAAGAGATTTGGGAGCTCAGCCGGACAGGTATTTGTTGAGTACATACTCCCTGTAGAGCACAGGGTAATGATATATAAATCATAGCCTTACCTTCCAGGAGTTGGCAGTGGGCCATTTGTGAGGAGGTATTTATTAATACTGTATTTTTTAAAAAAAGAATTTAGATAACCATAAAGTAACTTTAAAACAAACAGAATATAGGATAACTGATTTAAAATCTAGGTGAGAAATCATATCGGTTGAGGGGAGAGACAAGTCTGGGGTAGAAATGTGATGGTAATTGAGCATTTTCACATCAAAACTAAGTTTCTGGTTACCAAGGGCAAAAATCCCCACATAGGCCAGGATTATATCGCCAATATTGTTACACTAGAGGCCCACTGCACAAAATCTGTGCAGAGGGGATGTGTGTGTTCCTCAGCCCAGCCTGCACCCTCTCCAATGTGGGACCCCTCGAGGGATGTCTGACTGCCCGTTTAGACACGATCACTGGGAAGTCAGACATCCCTCTCACAATCCAGGACTGCTGGCTGCCAACCACTCACTTGCTTGCCTGCCTGATCACCCTTAACTGCCCTCCCCTGCTGGCCTGATCACCCCTAACTGCCCTCCTCTGCAGGCCTGGGTCCCCTCAAACTGTCTTCCTCTGTAGGCCTGGGTTCCCCCCAACTGTCTTCCCCTGCTGGCCTGGGTCCCCCCAACTGTCCTCCCCTGCAGGCCTGGGTCCCCCCAACTGCCCTCCCCTGCAGGCC